>CP106728.1:156459978-156557114 GCA_025506655.1 Gossypium rotundifolium
ATGGCATGTACTCCAACGCTTACTCTAACTCAGAACTCGATCGGTTCCGGTTAGGTAAAAAGTCATCTGGATTCTCCACGTCTCGATATGTTCGACCAAAATATTAGCCAATTAGGTGTCTTTGTCGTAGTAAGTCCACCTTGTGCTCATCATCGAGCACCTCGAGAACCCACGGAATCGGTTGCGGCATCAAATTGCCGCATGAACCCGATCTGTTGGTGCATCTCCATGGTCGAGTAGGTGATTAGCGGGACCTTAACGTGCCAAGCTATTCGGATTTTGGAGGAACTCCTAAATTCTTGCCCAATTCGGGATCCTCGTCTGGTGTCCATTGAAACTATATTAACATTACCAAAATATTAGTTATATACATAAATACTAAATTATAATAACGAAATTAGACACTTACTTGTGATTGGTAGTTGTTCCAATAGGAGTAGTATATCCTCAGCGAGTCGGTATTCCAACATGACTTGTCGGATGGTTCCACCTAATTAAATAAACTTTTAGCATGCAATTATACTATAAATCTATGACATAATTGTAAAATATAATATTAAATTTACCTCGTTATTAGTGGGAATGAATATGGTGGTCGAGTCGAGGGCGTAAAAATGGAAATCGAAACCATGCCCATGGCTGTAGTAGTGATAGGCAACCTCCGATTTTTGCTTTACTCGGCAATGCGTCGCACATCTCTGGTACAACCTCGATAGCAGCGGACCCCAACTCAATTCACCGCTGCTTTGAAATCAACAAGTTTGAGGAGCCATCTCGGTGGACGAGGTTTCTAGAGGTCCGCATCGGATAGCCTCAATTATCTGAAGCATGTATGCCGCATCATCGTAGTATTCTTTCTTCTTGATCGAACCTTCATTCGGTACGTGGAATCGTCTCGTAACCAACCCATATCGATCCGACCTCCTTGCAATTTATCCGGAATGGCACCCGAGGGCTCGTAGCATCGACCATCAATCGAGAGATATTACGGACCCGGTGACTATCGACAATCCACCGATAATCCCAAGCTATAGCGCACATCTTCTAAGGTGATGGTACACTCTGCATGGCGGATGGAAAGTGTCGTCTCGGGTCTCCACCTCTCTATCAACGTTGATCAAAGCGGGTCCAACTTGAACCCGACCTATCGTGGCCACGTGCAAAAACCCGCTTCCATAAGTAATTCTCGATCAATGGCGATGGGGACGGGCATGTTGCAAATATAACATTGCAACACCGATCTCTGATATTTAAAAATTATAAAATTCAAAATTAATTAAAATTGCATAATTAAAAAATTTAATAATATTGAAAAATTAACATTCAAACTTACCATTTTCATTTGCTCGACAATGTGATTCTTTGTCTGACATAATTCCGACCATTGTACTCAGATAAAATTTTTAAATTTTCCAAAAATAAATATACTAAAAAATTATAAAGGGCTTTTTAGTAAATAGTAGAAGACTATTTTGAAATTTAAGCGTAAATTTCAAGGACTTTGAGAGAAACTTGAGAGAAAATTGAGAGCAAATTGAGAGAAAATTGAGAGAAAATGAGAAAGGATTGAAGTGTGAAAAAAATGAAAGGTTGGGGGTATTTATAGTTTTTTTTTTTTACCGTTGGGGTGACGTTAGGAATAGCGGTCAAAAAAATTGACGATTACGGCCTAAAAGCGCGTCCACAGGGGCGCTTTTACCCCTAAATAAGCGCCCTTGTGGGATCGTTTTCTTTGAGGTAATAGCAACTCCTAGAACGCAACTAAACTTCCTTCAAAAAAGCAGCGGCGTGGACACGATTTTTGGGAAAATTGCCCTTAGGTCAATATTTTACAAACTTGTCCTTTCCGGTAATTTTTATTTTTTGGTATTTTTAGATATTTGCCCATAAAAATTACATATATAATACAAACAATATAAATAAAATATATTATATAATATAAATAAACTTTATACAAAATAAAATTTCAAAAATATGTATGATGTAATATAATACTATATAATAAAAATTTAAAAATATATAATATAATATTTAATTACAAAATAATAGGTAAACTAAATAAAATAACAAATAGTACTAATTTAATATTTATAAAAATAATATGTATTAAAAAACTATACACTAAAAATTTTATACTATTAACCTATTAATATACAAATAATAAAATATGTAGAATTTTTATATAATAAAATAATTCAATATAAAGTTAAAATAAAAAAATTCATAAAGTAAAAAGGTTTTAAAAATAATCAAAGAAATAAAAAATCTAAAATGTAAAGAGATCAAATCAAAGCAGCGTCACATCTTAGGGACTTATTGGGCAATTATACCTTTCCAAAACGACATCGTTCTAATTTTGGCCTTTAAGGAGCTCGAGGTCAAATTGAAATAAAGTATAAATTTTATGGCTAATTTAATAGGAAGTAAAAATTTAAATCCGACTAAATTAAAACCAATAAAATAGCGGAGGGACTAAAATGGTAAATTTCCTTTTTATAAAAACACGCAGATCCTCCTAGGTTTCGGATCAGCGGATCCTCCCTTAAAACAACGTCGTTTTGGCCTTAAAAGGGGCCCTCCAAAACGGCGTCGTACAATAGACCCTATATAATTAAAAAAAAAACTAAAAAAAATCATTTTAAGCACCGAATTAAAAAAAAACAGAGGCTCTCCCCTCAAAATTCTCTCTGGCCTTCGGCCTAAGGCCAGTCGGCCTAGGCTCAGTCCCACGCGTTGTCCCGCGGTGGCCCAAAGGTAAAAACTTAGCCTTTGTTTTTAAAAACTATTTTGTATATGAAATATGCATGGATCGAAAGAAAAGATAAAATAACACCAAAAAAAAACGTAAATCACCTCATATGATTTTCGTATTTTATTCCTCTAGATTTTTTGAATATTCTACCTATTCTCTCTGTGGGGTTTTTTTGTTACTGATTATTGAGGTTTTATAACCACGAAAGTAAAAAGGGAACAAAGATTTAGTCTGTTTTGCCATATTTTCTTTGTTGCTTCTTTTCTTTTTAGAGGCGATCGGCGAGTCACAGCGTTGATGAGGATTCTTGCGGATTGCGGCCTGACAGAAGGTGGCGTGGGCACTGAGGTGATTATTGTGTGAGATGAGCACTGCGGCGCTAAGGTTTTAGAAACCCAGGCTTCTTGGCTGTTTGAGCATTTGGGCCCTTTTGGGCCTGTAAGTTTTTAGGTTAGTGGGTTAGATTTGGGTTCTTTGGTGGTGTTTTGTAATTTGGGCGAGGTGTATGAGCTTTTGGGTAATCTGTTTGGGTTATCTATTTGGGTTTAAGTGGGTTTTGAGCTATTTGGTTTTGTAAATGGTGTACAAATAAACATTAGTTTTATTTATTTTTATTATTTTGGTTTATTTCAAGCTTGGTCAAACTTGAGTTCCTACACTTAGAGTATGGGCTCTAAATTCACCAATCAATCCATTAAAAGTAATTTTAAGTTTGATACTTCATTTATTAATTACAACATTATTTAGTCATGAAATTAATCCACAAAAAGTATCATGATTGTAATCTCTCTATTATATACCATTAGGAAAGCGACTTATCAAGTGCTCATCAATGACCTTTTGTTGGATTTGGTGCTCTAAGTGTAGTATTTTCTTCTATGAACTCTTGTAGTTTTTGAAAAATTGGTTTAATAATATCCATTAATTACGATAATACTATTTGTATATTGTCCTCAATGGTTTTGCATGTCAAGCAAAATGGAAGTAAATATTGGCTCAATGGTTATTTAACGTTTAACTAATACTAAGCGGTATTGCTTGGTTAGATCATAGTACAAAAGATAACTTGTATTAATAGATGAATATAAACATATCCTTAGTCTAATTAGAAAAGAGCATATCGATTGAAAGACTAATATGTTATCTATCAAGTCCAATCGGGAGACGCTTTGTCTTGAGTATTGGAGTGGATGACTCTAGAAGATAGAGACATAGATGTGACTATTTGGACTAACATTACATGAATATGGTCCAAGTAGAATAGATCTTAGATACATTTATGTATCGTGACTCGTATACTTTGATATAATTAAAGTCTAAGTTCAAAAACTTAAGGAAGAAAGCTAATCGTTGGGTATATGACTTCAAAGTATGTAGCATAATTTACAATAGTAGAATTCATAGCCCAACTAAATAGGTAAATGATATCCTCTCACAGACATTACATAATAGATGCAAAGTAAAAGTTATCACGAGTCATTTGTCTTTGTGATAAAGGACTTTATTACTATTTGATAGTAATTGACTTTTCATGAAGATGTAATGGTTAGCATGAGATAAAAATAAGATCATATTGGGAGAACAGATTTATCCCAATGAGATTAAGGATATCCTATAAGGGTAACACACTTATGACAAGGTAATTGAACGAGCATTGATTAAGTAGCTTTCGTAATAATAAGTAATTAGGGAGAGCTCAGTCACGATACTATAGTGGAACGACTTCGCGATTAAATGAGTTTTTAATTAATAGGAGAAAACCTGAAATTTAATTATAAATCATTTGAACATTAATTCCATATGTCCAATCGGACCATCCACTAGCTTGTTGAAATCAGAAATGAATTGTATGTAGAATCAAATAAATAGAAATGGATGAAAATGATAAAGATAAAGAAATGAGTTATATTCGCAAATGATAAATTTTCCCCTCATGTTATTATACTAGTAACCAAATGAGGCATAAATGTTATATTGATCGGTTCAAAAATTTTTCAAACTCATACTTTTGTATAGACTAATTTTTTTTCTCACCTATGTGAATAAACACATTTTTTTGTTTATAATAATAATTCATAATAAGTACAAAATATATTTAGATTAAATATGAAAATTATTTATATTAAATTAATAATCGCATTTAATAATAGTTAAAATTGGCTTTTTAAAAAATTAATTAAAAAATTGTTGAAGGAAAAATTATTTATGAAATTGAGTTATTGTTTTTATCAACTTTTCGTTTTGGTGAAAGTTTCGTGCTGGATTCATCCACCTGAAACTAGAAGCCTGTCTACTTGGATGTCATTCATTCTTTTCCTTTTCAAAGTTCCCATCTTATCCAAGCAACTTTACCTTTTGTTGAATAATTTTATAATAATTTATTAATTAAAATCGGATTTATAATTGAAATGAGGAACCAAAATTCCACCACAAAGATTAAGTGAATCCTTATAATAAAGTTACTTCTCTTGACCCTACACGAATACTCGAATAATCATGATCACATTTAAAGGATTATAAATTTACTTTGCTGATGGATATGGTCTTTCATAATCAACGAAACAGAATGGAAATTCTTGAGGTGGCCCAAGTTACCCCAACCTCTAACTCACCAGAATCAACGACTGAGTTCCGTCTTCCACTCACTTTCTCCGACATATTATGGTTCAAGCTTCCTCCTGTTGAGCGCCTCTTCTTTTACCAACTCGACGAGTTAACCCTGCCTGTTTCAACTCAGTTATCCTCCCAAAACTCAAGCGCTCTCTTTCTCTCACACTCGTCCATTACCTCCCCCTCGCTGGCAATCTCAAGTGGCCACCAAACGAACCTAAACCCATCATTTTATACACTCCAAACGATGGAGTTTCCCTCACAGTTGCCCACTCCGATGCCGACTTTAACATCCTCTCCAGCGATGGGGTCTATGACGCTGCTGAGTTGCATCCTCTCAAACCTGACCTCGTAACTTCAGATGTTTCGGCATCAGTTATAGCTTTGCAAGTAACCCTTTTCCCAAATAAGGGGTTTTGCATAGGAATCACAGCTCACCATGCAGTTCTTGATGGCCAAACCACAACCATGTTCATCAAATCTTGGGCTTATAAATGCAAGCAAGGCAACGGCGAGAACTCACCCTTGCCACCTGAGCTAACACCAGTTTTCGACAGGTCTGTTCTCAAAGATCCTGATGGACTTGACATGTTATATTTGAACCAGTGGCTAGCTAGTAGCTGGTCAGATTCAGATACAAGTAAGAAAAGCTTGAAAATCACGACAAGTGCAGGAGGAGGAGCAGCATCAGATCTAGTTCGAGCAACGTTTGAGATTACTCGTGAAGATTTGAAAAAGTTAAGAGAAAGGGTGTTACCTAAACTATCAGATAGTGGGAAAGAAGTGCATCTATCCACTTTTGTGCTTTCGTTTGCTTATGTAACAACTTGCATGGTGAAAGCTAGAGGAGGAGATGGAGATAGAAAAGTTGCTTTCGCATTCACAGCTGATTGCAGGCCACGATTAAACCCTCCTGTCTCACAAAACTATTTCGGAAACTGTAATAGACCTCAAATTGAAGTGGCGAAAGCAAGAGATTTCCTTGATGAAAACGGGCTAATGTTTGCTGTTCAGAAAGCAAGTGGGATGGTCAAAGCTTTAATGGAGAAAGGGGTTCTTGAAGGAATGGACAAGCTCCTTTCTTTTGGTTTAGATATTCTTACGGACTCAAACCTTCAATTTATATCTGTTGCAGGGTCGCCTCGATTTGGTGTTTATGGAGTAGATTTTGGATGGGGCAAACCCCAAAAGGTGGTAATTGTTTCCATTGATAAGAATGGAGCTATTTCCATGGCCGAGAGTAGAGAGGGGAGCGGGGGGGTTGAAATTGGTTTGGCTTTGAATAAGCACGAGATGAACAATTTTTCTAGGTTGTTACCTAGATACGTTTAACGGGAGGGTTTATTTTAATTTATTTTGTTTGTTTTGTAATGATATTTTATTAATATTATATGAAAATCAAGCTTGATATTATGTTATTTTTCATTTAAGTAGAGGTCGATTGCTCCACTTTATGTTATTTAAGCAGAAAAGAAAACATGTGGAGGTGGTCGATTGCTTACCCCACTTTTATCTATTTCTCCAAATAATTGAGTTTTGACTATTTTTTACTAAATAATTTTTTGTTTGATATACATATGTTCAGGAAATTCCAAAAAACACTAATGACTGAGAAGGGCCTTTTTTGGTTTCCACAAAAGCATCGTACAAGCATTAATTAAGTGATGGAGCCATGTTAGCTGCAGGGGTGAATTACCCATAAATGCCGGTATGTACGGAAAATTACTTGATTAAACTAGTTTTTCTAAAATTTATCAGATTTGGCCAAATTTGGCGAGAAAGAACGAAAATGAGTGTTTTCCATAATGCCTATCCCGCATCCCAGCGGTCAAATTATAATGGCCCCCCTTCCCCCAACAGCTATTTCAACAAAGTTTTAACCCATTGTCTTTAATCGGATCATACTTGAGAGATGCTAAATTTTTGCATATAGCCCGTATAGGTAGAGGGTGTGAATTGAACCCCACACTTATAAGCGCGTGAATGGAAAGATGGAGACCCGAGATGTACACATTCCATCTTACTATCACACTAGAGGATGTGCAGTTACAGCTCGGGTTACTGACGATAGTGATTAGGTCAGTTGTCGCAGCTAATTGGAAAGATGTCTACGAGTAACTTTTAGGGAGGGTTCCGAACTCAATTTATAGAGCCCGGATAGATGTGAATTGGTTGAAAAGAAATTTTGTTGGGCTCAATGCGAAGTTGAGTATTGAAAGAGTGTCGTATTGAAGTTTGGTTTGGTAAATTTTGACGTTTGACAGTTAATTAAGGAAACAAGACTAAATCGTAAAAGATGTAAAATACGAAGTTTACGTTTGAAAGAGTGTTCTTACGGACTCAGAGCTTCAAATTATATCTGTTGCAGGGTTGCCTCGATTTGGTGTTTATGGAATAGATTTTGGATGGGGAAACCCCATAAGGTGGTAATTGTTTCCATTGATAAGAGTGGAGCTATTTTCATGGCAGAGAGTAGAGATGGTAGCGGAGGGGTTGAAATTGGTTTGGCTTTGAATAAACATGAGATGAACAATTTTTCTTGGTTGTTCCCAAGATATGTTTAACGCCAGCTTCAAAAGGATGAATGTTTGGAAATAATGAGTGTTTATGTAATGTTAATTAGAGAAATCATTTACCGGTATGAATTTCAATATTAAAGTCATGTAATGCAAAAGTGGTACATTCAGTGTACTAGTTTTCAACTCAATTATCAATACAAATCATGCCTTTATAATCCTTCACTTATTTAGGATTGAGGTAAATCACACTATTAACGTCACAAATGAATGAATTTATAAATGTATCTAGAATTTTTTCGACTTGGCTCATGTATTCGATGTATTGTTAGTTCAAACAATCACATCTCGCTTTTATCTTCGAGAGTAATCGATTCGATAACCAAGACAAGATACCTCCGCATTTGAACTTAATAGAAGGCATAATAGTTTTTTAATCGATTTGCTCAATTTCAATTCATTAGACTATGAATTAATTATTTAGATTACCTACTAATATAAGTTGTTTTCTTGCGTTACGACCTAACCACATAAAACAACTTAATATTACTTAAATGGTGGGTAATCAACAAGTCAATATTTGTTTATATATTTTGTTTTGCGTTCGAAAACCAGTGATCACAAATAGGTGTGAGCAAAACTCGATTCGGTTCTAAAAAATTGAAACAAAAATTTGAATTCCTTTAATCAAATCGAGTTATTCGAGTCAACTCAAATAGGTAATTCGAGTTTCAAGTTCAAATCGAGTTGAATTTTGCAATTCAAATAACTTAAATAATTCAAATAATTTGAATAACAGATTAGTGTAAATATCCTTTCGGTCTCTATCAAGTTTGAAAATGAGCAAATTGGTCTCTTAACAAAAATTACAAAAAAAAAAAAATTCAAAATTCAAAATAATTTTTAAAATTCAAAATATTTTAAATTTTAAATTTTAAAAATAAAAATTAAAAATTTCTAAAAATATAAATAAAGTTAAAAATTAAAAATTTCTAGAATAATAATTTTGAGAGCTAAAAGTTAATTAATTATTTAAGTTTATCATCATTTTTTTATTTTTCTTTGAAAATGTTTTCAAATATATATGGTTTCAAATTTATGTGCCTAAACATAGAATTAGTTATATTGTAATAAGATTTTAATTTGACATGTTTAATTTAACTCGAACAATTTCAAAATATAAAAATTATATTTATAGATATTAATTATGATGTATCAATATTATTGGTGCTCTTCTAGGTTGAGTAAACTGGCTTGATTGAAGAGGGTATTTGCAAAACAAAAATAAGCAAAGGAATATCAAAGCTTATTCCAAGTTTCTAAAAATTGAGGTGTTTAATTAAATTTTTTAAAAATTTGAAAAGCTTAATTAGAACTTAAAAAAAAAAGTAAGAGATCTAATGATAATTTGCAAAATTTTGGGAAGCTTAATTAAATTTTTATAAATTTTGAAAGGCCTAACAATAGTATTTCAATTTTTGGGAGGCCTCCTTTGCCCTTATTAAGATCCATCTCTGCGAGCACGTGAACGAATGTGTTTATTTTTAAGAAGAGAGTTGTGGGATTAATATATTTTACTTGCGTTTATTTTTAATTTGATTAAGGATAGTGGAAGCGAACTTAAGTTAAATGATGTTGGTAGGTTTAGGATGGTAAATGCATGAATTGTTTGAGGGCAAAGCATTAAGGGATTTGATAGTAAGCTTATTTGACATAATTTGTTATTAATTATAGTATTTTTTATATGATTGCTATTAATTATGATAGTTGTGGAGTGAGCCTCACATTTTGGGCAAACCATATCTGAAATAAAATCGACGCCACGATAAGAAGGAGCACGACGTAAATAACGGAAGACATCCTGACAAGGCGATAAGCTTCATCATGACGTGGTGACGTGTATTCAACTTAGACCGGGTTTCTTCTCTTAGTTAAATCCTGCTATATTTTTCTAATTGAACTCTGATTAATTTAAGAATATTTTAGTTATATTAGGAATTTAATATTATATTTAAAGGGCCCTTGTAACCCTGTTTAGAAAGTTAACAAAGTATCTCTTACGTGAGATTTGATGAAGAGCTTTAGGGAGAGTTTTTGAGAGAACTTTATATTCCGATTTTGGGTTTTGCTTTTTGGGATTATTTTCTCCATCTTGTACTCTTCGTTGGCTTTTGCCGGATTAGTAAAGTTTCTTTTGCCCGTGATTTTTGTCCTCTTCGGAGAAGTTTTCCACATAAAATTTGTATTTGATCTTCTCTACTTTTCTTGCTCATTGTTTATATGGGTCGATCCCCAACAATAGTTTTTGTCTATTTTCTTTGTAGGTGCAACATGTGTCTAAAAGTATTAAAATACAAGTTAAAATATGAAGACTAATAATAATAATAAGGGCTTGAGCTTGGTGTGGGAAGCAATTTGGAGACATTTGGATTAAACCAATTTAAAATTCATAGATATTTTTGTTTGAACTCCTCCATTTAAGGAGGGAAAAATTGATGAGTGGTCAAATGTACTTATTTGTGTCAAATGAGATATCTTTTAAGTAAAATTACTGACATTTATATTTTTTTTGATACTTTTAAGTAAGTAATTATTTGGTGTTTCATATTTGTCTTTTTAGTTAGTTTTAGATGTTTTTATGTTTAACGATGAATAAACTCATTGTGTGCAAAATGAACAAAGATTTAGAAAGCTAGCATGGATGATCGTGACCGAATGCTGAGTAAAACATGACATTGCCAAAGTTGAGAAGATCAAATGAGTGCCATTTAGTATGGTTAATCGCAACATAAGGTTTAAGATTGTCATGACTGTTGTGACTGAGAAGGATTAAATTTGTGAAGTTCCAAGAGAATGTCATAATGTAGCAAGAGAGAAGGTGGCAACGTTTGACCTCGATTTGAAGCGATTATAGTCAAAAGTCATGGGCATTTTTTGAAAATTAACTAGGGAGTATGTGATGTTGTGAAAAAGGACATCACAATGATCCGGAGATTCCTATACCTTCATTAACTAAAATTGTGGTTTTTTCATAAACACCCTTTTTGAACTATTTTCAAGAGAGTTTTTGTTAGATATTTTAGAATTAATTTTGAGAGCTTTTTAGATTTGTATTAGATTTCTTATGTATTTGCTAGTAAATTTATTAGTTGCTTTGTAAATGTTGGATCGATCATATAAACAACAAAATAGAAAAGGAAGGGAAAATCAAACACAAATTTTACGTGAAAAACTCCTTCGAATAAGATAAAAACCACAAGTAAAGGAGGCTTCCGTTTTTCACTAAATGAGTAAACAAGCGAGAGTACAATATGGAGAAAATAAAATTAAATGTACAAAACCCAAACCCCAAAAATAAAACCCTAACTCAGAACAAAATTCTCTATAGTTACCATAAAACTCTCACCAAGACTCATATCACGACTACCTCTTGTCGTCCTCAAGAAAAGTCCTTATTGATTGTCATATCTAAATCAGAGTTACAAAAATCCTTTAAATAGACTCAATGCTAAGGGCTAAAATACAAAAATTATCACGAAGTAATTTGAGTCTAACTAGGACAAGAAGTCTTGTTGAGTTGTACAAAATATGGTTGCATAACATCAAGAATCATCGTGACATGTCGACTCTCCTCGTCACGACGTTGTCGCCACATCCATTGCCAAAAACCGTCGCATCGTCCCGACGTCAAGCCCCTTTTGGCCCTACTTCAGTTGCTTGTTGATTCTCGTCTAAGATGCCTGCAATGTGCTTGATAAATGCGAAGCACACCCCACAGTAAACAACTTTTGTTTCTTTTTATCATTCTTGTAATTAATGCGTTCGATTAATGTATGGCACACCCCATAGTAGACAACTTTGGTTTTCTTTTATCCTTCTTGTAATTTTCTTTCAGAAGAAGGAGATTGGAGAAGGAAAATCTTGGAATGCATGAGCATTATTAGTTTAGATCTCGTACACCATAATTGAGTTCTTTCGAACCTTAATATTATATTTTTACTAGCAATTATGGTTGAATTGGTATATGCTAATTATTTGGTTAATGTCTAGCTAAATTGTCATGGTTTAGATGTGGATGTGAAGTGATTTGACATAGACGAATACAAACGATTGGCAAGTAGATGAAGAAGAAGTAGTCGTCTAATGAAGATGAGAAAGGAAGAAGAAGATGTAGCTGCTGAAAGAAACTTGAAAGGTTTAATTGAGAAGAAAACAATGTATCTAGAACAGTTCTGTTGTACAATCCTAAAAAAATTCTTGGCAAAATGTTTAACCAAGTCAACTGATGAATTTTTAATGCGATAGTACTATCAAAATTTTTAAGTGATATTAAAAATTCTAATGCAATACCGGAATTTCTAACCTCTACCAAAAGTTCTAGGCTTAATTATAAATTTCGTCCTTAATAGTTTTATATTTTTCATTTTTACCCTAATTCTTTTTCTGTTCGAGTGCACTCTTATTGTTACCTTTTTATTCAAATTGATTATTTTTGGATGAAAATGTTGATGGGACATTAGTTAACTCACGATTAATGACTTTTATTGATGTGGCTCACCATTTGTATTTAATTACTAATGTGGTAATATTTTGGCATATATTATATCAACAAACCATTTTAAAATAATTATAAATAAAATATAAAATTTATAAAATTTGAATAAAACTCTTAAAAATAAAAAAATAATGAAAAACTAGAGAAATTTTGTAGAAAATTAATATATATTTTAAAAAAACCCAAACCTCCACTTTCCATGATGCTCCACTAGAACCCGGACAATGGATAACATTTATGAAATTGAACAAGTATCTGGTTTTGAACATGCAAAACACAATTTCTTTGGGTTTTCTGAGAAATATAATTCGATATAGTAGTAGAAGGAAGAAAATGAAATGTTTTCATGTGCTCCGCCTCCGGAGAAGACGCCAACACATTGGTGAGGTGATACCGGTGTTGAGAAGAAAATGCAAATCATAAAATTTTAACGAAATACTTATATATTTTTGAGATTTTATATGTTTTAATAACATGATATCAATATTTCTAATAGAAAGCAAAAATAAAAATTAAATAAAAATATTTTTATTTATTGAACCCTATTTGTAGAGTTAAAAACTCTATTCACAATAAATTAAATAAAAGATATTTTTATTATCATATCTTTCCTTATTATTCTTTTAAAAAACTACCTTCTTGTTATGCACATATTGTGTCTATATTCATATTACGTGTATGCGTGTCTGTGGTCCATGTTTCAATACTAATAATATTATCTGAAATTAGTTCTAAGGTTAAAATTAGTATTTAAGTTTTTTCTTTCAATTAAGTACTTGAATTTGGTTTTAAAATTTAATTTGGTACTTAAAGTTTATTTTGATCTAATTAGGTGCTTGTATTTGGCTTCTTGGTCCAAACTTTGCTTTTTGGTCTAAATTAGTACTTATGGTAAATGATTTATTTGAACCAATTTAAACTATGAAGTCATGTTCAGGTACTAATTTGAACCAAAAAACCAAGTTCAAATACCTAATTGGATAATAAAAAACCTTAAGCACCAATTTGAAACTTGAAGCCAAGTCTAGGTACCAAAATGTACATCCATCCCATAATTCATCCGATTAGGTACCAAAAGTGATACATGCACGGATGGGATGAGATTTATTAAATTTCATTTACCAAAGCTGCTAATTTTCAAGTTTGAAAAATCAATTGAATTGCGATGCATTTTTTAATTGGATCCAAGCATTTCTGGGTTGAGATGTTCATAGAATCCGAAGATCTATCTCTTAGATTCGTAATGCACTTTTAATAACTCGATTTTGAATTCAGGAACTCAAGTTATGATCGTTTTAGTGAAGACTACACGAGCAGAATTTTTGGATAGAATTATAATGAAAATTATTAGTTTCAAGCTTTTAATTCAAGTTTAAGTCACATTGGGTTCGATCTTTAGCCTTAATTTTTATTATATATGACTCCAATGTTTTATATTTTAGGTTTTATTAATTTATTATTTATAGCCTCACACATTGGATTTGTGGCCCGAACCACCATTTCCGATAAACAAACTAATTAGTAAATCCTTATTTAATTGCAATTTACCACAATCTAGAGAATTCCACATCAATTCTATTATTAGGTCATTTAAGGAGGGTCCAATTACACAATTGGTCTTTCAATTATGTTAAATTCCAATTAAACAAACTTATTTACAATTTAAACTTAAACAAATTAGGACTAAATAAAAATAACCCAAAAAAGTTGGTGGAATGGTTGACATCCACCACCGCTTGGACTTTTTGACCACGGTTTAATCACCATTTTGGTCCTTTTACTATTTTAAATCTATAGCAATTAACTTTTACCTCTTTTACAATTTAATTCTTTTACCTTAATTAAGCAATAAATCATCAAAATTTCTAGACCAAACTTCAATTCGCATTTAATACGACTCTGCAAATACTTAATAAAAATATTTACGACAATAAATTACGGAGCGGGATCTTAATATCTCATTTTCATAAATCACTCGACTTTTAAACTGAACCACTTATACTAACTTTTTAACTTAATTAGTTAAAATTTTTAAATCAAAATTCAATATAAAATTATTATTGACTTGTATAATTTAAATATTAATTATACAAATTTACTCTTCAATTTTTATTCTAAAACCACTTTTTCCTACACTATTAAAAAAGAATATAACAACTCTCCTCCTAGAGAAATTTCCTCCTAAATTTTTATCTGAAAATAGAATCAAATATACCTTTAATTACCGTCCGCTATGGATAATGGTGGTTTATTTACCATCCAAACCCTTTAATTTACCTTTTAACTAATAAATTCATTTTTTCTATATTTATAATTTAGTCTTTTTATTTAATTAACCATTCAAACATTAAAATTTCCTAACCAAATTTTATTACAATGCTAATGACCTCGTAAATATTAAATAATTTATAATTCTGGCCTCACACATCGAGTTGTGGCCCAAAACCACCATTTTATCATATTGGAAAACAAACTAATTAGTATATCCTTATTTAATTAGGATTTAATTGCAATTTATAACAAGCTAGAGAATTCCACATCATTTCTATTATTAGGCCATTTAAGGAGGGTCTAATTACACAATTGGTCCTTCAATTATATTAAATTCCAATTAAATGAGTTATTTACAATGTAGCCTTAAACTAATTAGGACTAAATAAATAAATAACCCAAAAGTTAATGGAATGGTTGACATCCACCGCCGCTTTGACTTTTTGATCATGGTGTAATCACCATTTTTGTCAATTCACCATTTTTGTTGGATTATGGAAATTTTCGAACCGAACTTCAATTCGCATATAAAACGGCTCTATAAATATTTAATAAAAATATTTACGACTTTAAATTATGAAAATGGGGTCCCAATACCTCATTTTCATAAACCATTCAACTTTTGAACCGAATCACTTATACTAACTTTTAATTTAATTAGTTAAAATTCATTAAATAAAAATTCAATATAAAAATTATTTTGACTCATATAATTTAAATGCTAATTATACGAATTTACTCGATAGATATGTGGTCCCGAAACCACTGTTTCCGATACTATTAAAAAACAGACTTTTATAGATGACCTTTTTGTTGGATTTGGTGCTCTAAGTGTAGTATTTCCGTCTATTAACTCTTGTAGTTTTTTGAAAAAATTCGTTTTAATAATATCCATTAATTGCAGTAATACCATTTGTATATTGTCATCAATGGTTTTTGCATGTCAAGCAAAATGGAAGCAAATATTGGCTAAATGGTTATTTAACATTTAACTAATACTAAGCGGTATTGCGTGGTTAGATCGTGGTACGAAAAGATAACTTGTATTAGTAGATGAATATAAACATATCCTTAGTCTAATTAGAAATGAGCATACCGATTGAAAGACTAATTATAATACATAGTCTATCAAGTCCAATCGGGAAGATGCTTGGTCTTGAGTATCGGAGTGGATGATTCCTAGAAGATAGAGACATAGATGTGACTAATTGGACTAACAGTATATTGAATAGGATCCAAGTAGAATAGATCCTAGATCTGTTTATGTATGCGTGACTCGTATACTTTGATGTAATTAAAAGTCTAAGTTCAAAAACTTAAGGAACCGAAAGGTAATGCGTTGGGTGTATGACTTCCACAATATATAACATAATTTACAATAGTAGAATTCATAGCCCAACTAAATAGGTAAATGATATCCTCTCACAGACGTTACATGATAGATGAAAAGTAAAAGTTATCACGAGTCATTTATCTTTGTGATAAAGGACTTTATTACTATTTGATAGTAATTGACTTTTCATGAAGATGTAATGGTTACCATGAGATAAAAATAAGATTATATTGGGAGAACAGATTTATCCCAATAAGATTAAGGATATCCTATGAGAGTAACATACTTATGACAAGGTCATTGAACGAGCATTCATTAAGTAGCTTTCATATTGATAAGTAATTAGGGAGAGCTCAGTCGCGATATTATAGTGGAACGAGTTCGTGATTAAATGAGTTTGTAAATAATTGGAGAAAAGCTAAAATTTAATTATGAATCATTTGAGCATTAATTGCAAATGTCCAATCGGGCTATCCGCTAGCTTGTTGAAATCATATATGAATTGTATGTAGAATCAAATAAATAGAAATGGATGGAAGTGATAAAGATAAAGAAATGAGTTATATTCGCAAATGACAAATTTTCTCCTCCATTACACCAAAATAGACTTTTAGCGACGTTTTTAGTGGCGTTTTAAAGAAAAACGCCACAAATATTACGCAATAGCAGCGTTTTTCTTAAACGCCGCAAAAAAATGAGCAATAGCGCGTTTATATCAAAATGCCGCTAAAAGGATAAATAATGGCGTTTTAGAAAACGCCGCTAAAATCCGACATTAGCGGCGCTTTTATAAAAACGCCGCTAAAGGTCAAAGCATTAGCGGGCTTTTAGAAAAACGCCGCTAAAGGTCCCAACATTAGCGGCGCTTTTAGACAAACGCCGCTTAAGGTCTGAACATTAGCGGCACTTGTAGAAAAGCGCCGCTAAAGGTCCGAGTATTAGCGGCGCTTTTAGACAAATGCCGCTAAAGGTATGAGCATTAGCGGCGCTTTTAGACAAACGCCGCTAAAGGTCAGAGCATTAGCGGCGCTTTTAGACAAACGCTGCTAAAGTTCCGAGCATTAGCGGCACTTTTAGAAAAACGCCGCTAAAGGTCCGAGCATTAGCGGCGCTTTTATAAAAAAGCCGCTAAAGATCAAACTTTTAGCGGCGCTTTGACTAAAACGCCACAAAAATCTATTAAAACTATTTTATTTAAAAATAAAACATCGTCGTTTCGATTTAATAGAAAAATTGAAAAAAAAAACTCAACATTAGTGGCGTTTTGTTCAAAAACGCCAGTAAATGTATAGCAATACAAAAAACTATTTTATTTCTAAATAGAACGGCGCCGTTTTGGTATCAATATAAAAATAAAATAGTGGCGTTTTTGTTAAAAAACGTCGCTAAATGTTTAGAAATGTAAAATGCCACAAATACCTATTTTGTTCCAGAATGTAAACGACGCCATTTTGGTATTAATATAAAAATTGGAAAAAAACTCAGCATTAGTGTTTACAATTTAGTGGTTTAATTGTTTAATGTTTAGGGTTTATAAGTTTAAAAGGTTATAAGTTTAGGGTTTAGAGTTTATGATTTAAGGTTTAAGGTTTATAGTCCATGATTTAAGGTTTAGGGGTTATTCGTTGGGGATTAGGGGTTAAAGGATACGTTTTTAAGGTTTATGAGTTTAGGTGTTATGGGTTTAAGAGTTAAGAGGATAAAGGTTAGCGTTTAGAGTTTTAAGGGTTGTGATTTTAAAGTTTAGGGTTTTAAGGTTTAGGGTTTATTATTTAGGATTTAGGGTTTAAAGTTTAGGGTTTTAAGGTTTAGAGTTTAGTGATTTAGGGCTGATGGCTGAGGGTTTATAGTTTAAGGTTTATACGTTTAAAATGTTATGGGTTTAGGGTTTAGATTTCAAGATTTAAGGTTTAAGGTTTAGAGTCTAATTTAATGTTTAGGGTTATTGGTTGGGACTAGGGTTTGAATGATATGGCACTACACCAAAACAGATTTTTAGCGGCGTTTTTTTTGGCTTTTAGCAGCGTTTTTAAGCGCCACTAATAGTGTTTGCGGCGCATTTTAAAGCTATAAGAAAAACGCCGCTAAAAACAAATCCACAAAAGTTAGCGGCGTT
Organism: Gossypium rotundifolium; assembly: GCA_025506655.1. Classification (NCBI taxonomy): domain Eukaryota; kingdom Viridiplantae; phylum Streptophyta; class Magnoliopsida; order Malvales; family Malvaceae; genus Gossypium; species Gossypium rotundifolium. The sequence continues at coordinate 156,478,132 of CP106728.1, forward strand.
TATTGTGAAAAAACAGCTAGAAGTCTTGACTTTTAGTGGCGCTTTTATAAAAAGCCGCATTAAAGGTGGGGACCTTTAGCGGTAACTTAAAAACGCCACTAAAGGTGTGGACTTTTAGCGACGCTTTTATAAGAAACACCGCTAAAGGTAGGGACCTTTAGCGGGCTTTATAAAAAACGCCGCTAAAGGTAGGGACTTTAGTACGCTTTTACACAAATCTGTGAAAACCATGACTTTTAGCGCTTTTTCAAAACGCAGCTAAAGGTTATAAAAATAAAAAAATTAAAATATTATAAAAACACCAAAAATCCAATCTAGAATATAATTTAATTTGAAGACATATTAAAATAAAAATTATAGAAGAATACAAATTTCTATAATTCCATCTAATAACAAGTATGTGAGATTACTTTTGTAAGTATTTAGATGAGCTCCATAGAGAAAAATTATAACATCCTAAAATAGGGGTTATTTGTGATTAAATTGTTTTGCTTGTGATTGAGTTGCTGTGGTGTTATTCGTGGAGTAATAGGACTTAGTCATGGATCTTGAGTAGGCTCGGAATGGTAGGAAAATTCATTTGTAAGCTTTAAAGATAGGGAGCCTTAGTAGGTAGGGGTTACAAGTTTAAATGAGGAATATTTGACACGAATAAGGCCTTGGAAAAGTGGCAAGGAGATGCCACTTAAAATGCTGGAATTGACGCCATAAGGGGAGCAAGGGAGCCTATGTTCGAGTCATGAAATTCTCCTTTTGCTCTTTATTTTGGAATGAGAGAGAGAGAAGTGCTCAATTTAAACTTGAGGATAATAAGGATATTATTAGGATTTAATTAGATTTTATGTGAATAATCTTTAATAGTTGGCGAGAGAAAATATAGGCTTTTGACTAATTCAAATTTGTTTGAATTAGTGGCCAAGAGTGATTCAAGGAAGTGGCGAATTTTGAACTCCTTGTTCAAGGGAGTGGACTGACAAGGAGACTAGGTGAAGGGGGGTGCGAATTTTCTTAAGGCACCTATTCATCTTTATTTTTTCTTTTTCCCTTTGCAATAGCAGAATGTCCCTACTCTCATCTTCCATCTCTTTTCCTCTAATTCTTCTTTTCTAGAGATCTGAAATCACCATTGTTATTTCTTCTTTTCTTCTTTGTGCCTAAAATCGAAACTCTCTCTACTCTTCTTTTGAAAGCCCATCTTCTTCATCATTATTTCTTTCTCTCTAGCGAATCTACTTCCTACCTTTGTGCCGAAATTTCCTTTATTCTATTTAGATCCATTTGGCCGAATATCCGGAAGGCATAGGTTCTTTCGGGATTTCTTTATCCAATCGATTGTGAAGGTACTCCGAGATTTTTGAAGTATTCATCAAGCCTCCATTCGTTAGCAATCGGTCTTGGTAAGTGGTGGTAAGGATCTATTTTAGTAAACCATTTAGTTGGTATTTGAAAGCCGAAGGCTATTGTTGTGGCTACTAATGATTGTCGATTGTAGGAAAGTGAAGCAGATTTGCGTATCGTGAGGTGGTTAGTGTTCAAGAGGAGTTTAGGTGAGGTTTTGGGTTCTTACGATTAACCTTTTGGATTTATTGGGTTTGGTCGAATGGTCTATGGCACTAATCTCATGTTTGGCCTAATATAGGAGCAAGGATATCTTCTGTGGCGATTGTCTCTTTGGGATTTAGGGCTATCGTTGGGTAATGTGTGTGTACATATACACTTTATAACTAACAACCGTGCTAAATACATTATGTATGCTAAACTGGATTGATGTAGATTTGGACCTAATACCATAAAGGTATAAGCAAGGATTCGAGTAAGTCCTTGTCGATTTGAGATAACTATATGATGCATGATTGATGCAAGGCATATTTGGTATATGTGGCATATAAAGTTATGGTTATTGATAAATCCGATGTATGTTGCTAAATAAACATGTTGGCATGATTTACATTAAATGCATATCATTGATTGATGTGGGTTAAATGAGTGGAGGGAAGTGATATCCGTGTCTCACGGACACGATGGTTTGGTACCACATTTCGTGACTAAGGTCACGGAGGTTTGGCACCTCATAGCGTCTTGTCCGGTGGCTTAGCACCACGTTGGGTTGGCCCCAGATTGATATTATGGGATAAATCGCCGATGATTTGGTATCACGTGGGTTGGCCCCACAACTTGTTATATGTGACTTGGTCACCGGTGGTTTAGCACCACCGGTGGTTTGGCACCACAATATTGATGGATATCGTGACTTTGAGTCACCAGTGGTTTGGCACCACCAGTGGTTTGGTACCACACGGGGTAGAGAAAGGTGTTTTGGATGGCTAGGTTGGGTGCATGTTAACTTAGTTATAATTTGTGTATGATGTTGCATTAAACCGGGGGAAGGGTTACACATTGAGTCTTGGTGACTCACCTTCTCCTTTAACTTTTTAGGTGACTCGTAGATCACGGATGAGGGCCGGATGGACTCGAGGTGGCCATGCGGTGAAAATGTGGATTAAATGAATTTTGAGCTATTTTTATTTTATTGTCGATTTTATTTGTTCAAGTTGTAATAAGGCCTCCTAAGATTTTACTTTGATTATTTTACATGTTTTGGATAATTTGTTTAAACTACTTAGTGACTTTAAAATGGGTACACGTTTTCTTAAATTCAAACGTAAATGTTTTATTGTGCCATCGAATTTACATTTGATATCGGTAACAACGACTTAATAGATCTTTAACAAAACTAAGTGTGGTTTTCTTCATACACCTCAATGGTTTTAAAACAAGACGGTATCTTTTACTTTAAATTAAATCGGATAAAGGATTTTTTTTAAAATGTTTTCTCTGTAACATACCAAATTCGGTCGTAATGTTTGGGTCGGGTTTGGGGTGTTACAAAAATGAAAAAGAAAAACCCCTTTTATTCCTAAGTTTTGTTTGTCATATTTACATGATGTATTTCCTTAGAACACTGAAGCGGGCTATAAAGCGCACAAATCATCTCACCTATAATATATGGACTTCTTGTATAGGACCAATCAAAAGCAAATACTAGAAAATAAAACAAACTTCATAAATATGAAGGTATACCAACTAAAATCTTGAACCAAGAATTCCGAATATTCTGGGAACATTTAAAATGGATGTAAGGATAGATACACCATCAAGTGTGAAAAAGAAATTCCGATTGACTCCATATTCCCCACATGTACCTACAAGGAGAAATTCCATTAAGCGAAAAAAGTATTGATCATCAATTATCAACGACTAAAATGTTGAACTACCAACATTAAGAAAGGCATCATTTAACTAAAACTAGTCCGTATAAATTCTATGCTTATTATGCAAAATGCTTTTGAGTACAAACTGGTTTAGAGCATTATTTTAGACATCTCCCGAGTTCCATTTGTTTTATATTAGCAAGTAGATATAGTACACAACTTATCCTATTCCATTGCAAACAACTATTATTACAAAAGTCCGGTAAGAAAGAAATACATTCTACACGATAGTCTAGACTCAATGTAGAAGCAAGTCTAGCAAATCTTAATGATAGTAGCGGAGTTGTAGATTTAAAGGCTGCCTTCCACCAACTCCTTAGGAAGCATTGAGAAAAGTTAGTGGAACATAGATATGAAACAATATACATCTATATCTGACATACCAAATTTAGATATCTGCATGCACAAAAGAAAATTGTGATGCCAAAATTATAACGTTTGCTCGAAAAAGAAAGAATGTACAATGGTAAGCAATATACATGACAAGTTAACACCAGGATCTGGAAAATATAACGACTTTCATTGATGATTTGATGTTTCGTGCTTGCCGTGAAGTAACTGCATTCATTAGCACAAAGGAGCCAACTCCAAGGTCCATCTAAAAAAAATTATGCAAGGTTCAAAAACATTAATATGATAAAATATTTGGGATTGCTATTTTCCAGGATAAAAACATAAAATTTTACTGAAAATACAAACAAATTCAATAAGTTTTGAGATATTGGTAGGACAAGTTCAGAAGTTTTCAAAGTGAATGAATGAAGACATCCACTTCTCATGCATAATAATCTTTACGAAAGGATGAAAAGACCCTTATGAGAACAACAATAACAAAAATATTACGTGCGAGGTATAGGATTAAATGTTAACATGGGTTTCACCTCTAAAAGTCGTGAATTTACCTACTTAGTGCTAAATTATTAGCAAAAGAAATAATATGCATGAAGATGAAAAGAAAAATATTAACGACCTTGACATTATCTTACCAAGCTAGTCCGTAAGTCTCTGTCTTAGCATATTCTCTAGGATATATTCAAGTCAACGACCAAGATACACAAGCATGTGATAAACATCGCAAAATTTTCCCTTTGAAAATTTATTACAAATTAAAAATGTACCAACACCAAGATACACAAGTAAGTAACAAAGAATATCAATAAATTCCCACCGAAAATCTATCACAAATTCAAAAAGGTACATTAAGAAAAGATAGTAATTTCAAAAGAAACCAATTTCGCACTTCTGCAAATAGGTCATTAGCAAGGACAAATAAACCACGAAGGAATTTATCCATGGATGTATAGAAAGCACGCAAGATATTAATGTATAGTATCAAGTACCGCCCACAAGTATCAGCAAGAATACAAAATTTCAAGATAAAACTTACGGAAGGCATCAACATAATGTATTGGTTTACGAATCCAATGAAAGCTTTCTCGAGAAGTATGTGGAGATTGAAAAACTGCTCATAGAAAATAATAATAATAATTAGAAACAAAAATAGAGTATTGATAAATGCATGATGGAATTTTAATACAAGGAGCTACATTTAACTTTGAAATAAGCGAGGAAGGAATATTTTGATAGGCCTTTCACTAACCTGTGCACATCTCGAATCTAGCACTTGTGGTGTATCCTCACAAATCTATCTTACAAAACAATGGATGATGAATTAAGTGTAATTAGTATGGTACATACTTAGTATTGAAACATGTATTTCTTTGTAGGAGCTTTTCTCGGCTAGATTAAAAGTTTGATCAAGGAAAGCGATAACTGGGGTTCGTAGCTTCTTGTATTTGAGTGACAAAAGAACCTTAGTACTTGAAACGGGTTTCCAATAATATTTAGAATATCATGGATTTTCATAAGGAAACTTTGTGTATAATCCATAAGCATCTTAAGAAGAAGACCGAACTAGGAAAATAAAGAAGTAGAACTTGTAGGCACCAACTCGGTGCAATGTAAGATCAATAATCTTGTTCCATTGACAAGACATGTTTATATGCAAGTGAATCTAGTTCTAAAAGGTCAAAGCATCATCTACTACATTGCTAGATGCTAAATATTTTCAAATAGCTTATAGACTATATTACAGTGACATGCTTTTATTGATTTCAACGAAGAATCCAACAAATAGATCCTTCTTATATGTTATCGCTTCATCATTGGAATATAAAACCCTTAAACAAATTTAAATTCAAAAGTCGGGCAACACCATACCGGTTAACAATCATTCAAGTTAACAATCTAACAAGTTTTAACGGTTGAAAGACTTGATCGCCATTGATTATTTAAAAGTGGTGGAGATAGTTACTTGCCTCGGAGCAAGATTGCCCACATAAATGTAGTATATTGAGGATTATTCTCGGGAGCCTCGGTATTGGTTGTCTGCTTACCATCCTCTGCATAAAAAGGTAATAGATGTAAGTTTATTTCCCTTCAAACATAAAGATAAAGATATACAAAAGGTTAAATAAAATGATGAAGTACTAATAGTAATGAGGCTAGCAAAGTGAACAATGAAATAATTATTGTAAATGTTTGATTTTGAACAAAAGATAATGAATTGCAAAAAAAAAGGCACCAGATGAGCCATTGGTAAGTTCCACCACACTTTTGGCATCTAAAAATACTCTACACATGGTGATTTTACAAATACAAGGAATAGCATAATAAATAGAAAATCATTCTTTTTAGCTTTACTATTATAGCAACCTATTAAAATCACTCTGAAGCATGAGATATATGAAATAAAAATTTTGGGCTATAAATCACGACTTTATTTGATGAGTTAAAATGCAACTAATGAAAATAACATGTAGAGTGAAAACATCGTCTTACCACTTAAGTCATTAATTGCACTTTGTGCTTCACGAACAGAGGAGGAAAAAGTCAACATCAATAGATGAAACAACCTTACAATAGAAGAGAAACACAAAGAGCCACCAGATACTTAAATAAAGAGTACCTGCTGGGCACCTTAAAAGTCGGGCACCTTAACTGCTTTATTACCTGATCTAAACAGCACAAATGCAAGAGCAGGGCATTCTTACATCGGAAATTAGGGATTTGACCAAAAAAAATGAAAAATAATAAATCGGGAATTAGGGTTTGATTACCTATTATGCTTCTGAGCAAAGGGACGTCCTACAAAAACCCTTGCCTTTGTTAATCTGATTTTCTATATGGAAAATCAATGCCCGGTATGAAGGGTGAACTTTAGGGATTTGAAATTGGGGAAAAGGGTGAACAAAAGAGCAAAACGGATGTCAATGGGGGAAAAAGGGGTGAAAATACTTTCGGTTCTAGGAGCGTGATTGACCTGTCTTGGTGTCGGGAAAGCTCAGTTGTGGTGGTGCAGTAAGGGGATTAAATCGACCTGAGGGGTTACTCTTACGCTTCTAATCTTGGGAGAAAATGATTTGAAAAGGGGAAATGAACCTGCGAGCGAAATGGGCAACAAGTGTTCTCGTGTGGGTAAAAAACAAGAGAGCAAAACGACACAGTTTTGCCAAAAGAAATTTAACATTTACGGCGTTTTTAATCAAAGCGCCGCTAAAATGGGGACTTATTGCGGTGTTTTACCAAAACGCCACTAAAAATTTAATAAAACGGCATCGTTTAAAACATTTCTTTTGCGGCATTTTTTAATCAAAACGCCGCTAATGCCTTTAAAAATTAAAATTATTTAATATATAAAATAAAAAACCAATATAAACTTTTTTCATTTAAATTAAAACAATATTTAAAATAATATATAAAATAAAAACAATATAAAATTATTTAATAATAGTATTTTAATTTTTCATTTAAATAAATAATTTTAAAATTATTATAATATTTAAAAGAATTAGATCAAATTTGAAATCTTGAAAATTATTTAAAATTTGAAATTATCTAATATATAAATTAAAAACAAAGCAGTCATATACCCAAAAACTTTAAATTTATTTTAATAATAGTATTTCAAATTGTTAACATATATATATATTTTTACCTAAACCCTAATAAACCCCTATCCCATTAACTCCTAAACCCTAACCTTCGTCCTTTTAACCCTTAAACCTTTAACATCTAACACCTAACCCAGAAACCATAAGCCTATATCATTTAATCCCTAATCCTTAACCAATATAACCCTTAAACATTAAATCATAAACTCCAAACCCTAAACCCTTAAATTTTAAAATTTAAACCCTAAACCCATAATATTTTAAACCTATAAACCTTAAACCATAAACACTCGACACTCGACCTTAAATCACTAAACTCTAAACCTTAAAACCCTAAACTCTAAACCCTAAATCCTAAACTGTAAACCATAAATCATAAACATTAAAACCCTAAACCTTAGAATTATAAACCTTAAAACCCTCAACCTTAACCTCTATCTTCTTAACCCTTAAACCCATAACACCTAACCTATAAACCCTAAACCCGTATCCTTTAATCCTTAATCCCCAACCAATAACCCATAAACCTTAAATCATATGGACTTTAAATCTTAAACCTTAAATCATAAACTTTAAACCTTAAACCCATAACCTTTTAAACTTATAAAACCCAAACATTAAACAATTGAACCACTAAATTATAAACACTAATGCTGAATTATTTTTTTCAATTTTTATATTAAAACCGAAACGGCGACGTTTTATTTTTAAATAAAATAGTTTAAACAGATATTTGTGGCGTTTTTCCAAAAGCGCCACTAATGCCCAGACCTTTAGCGGCATTTTTGGAGAAGCGCCGCTAATGCACTGACTTTTAGCGGCGTTTTTTCAAAAAACGCCACTAATGCCCGGACCTTTAGCGGCATTTTTGGAGAAGCACCGCTAATGCCTGGACTTTTAGCGGCGTTTTTCAAAAAGCGCCGCTAATGCCTAGACTTTTAGCAGCGTTTTTAGAAAAGCGCCGCTAATGCCCGGACTTTTAGCGGCGTTTCCCAAAAAAACGCCGCTATTTATCCTTTTTAGCGGCGTTTTGAAAATAAACACCGCTATTGCTCATTTTTTTGCGACGTTTTCCTTCAAACGCCGCTATTGTGTTATATTCGTGGCGTTTTTCTTTGAAACGCCACTAAAAACGCCGCTAAAAGTCTGTTTTGGTGTTGTGTGGGTTTACGGTTTTTGGGTTAGGTGTTAGGTGTTAGAAGTTTAAGGGTTAAGAGGACGGAGGTTAGGTTTAAGGGTTAATGGGATAGGGTTAGGGGTTTAGGGTTTTTTGTGAAAAATATATATTAATAATTTGAAATACTATTATTAAAATAAATTTAAAGTTTTTGAGTATATTTGCTTTGTTTTTAATTTATATTAAATAAATTTAAATTTTAAATAATTTTCAAGATTTCAAATTTGATCTAATTCTTTTAAAGATTAATTAAATTTTAAAAAATTATTTATTTAAATGAAAAAATTAAAATACTATTATTAAATAATTTTATATTATTTTTATTTTATATATTCTTTTAAATATTATTTTATTTAAATGAAAAATTATATTGTTTTTATTTTATATATTAAATAATTTTAAATTTTAAAGGCATTAGCGGCGTTTTGTTAAAAAAGCAGCAAAAAATATATTTTAAACAAAGCGTATTGTTTTATTAGAATTTTAGTGGCGTTTTGGTAAAATGCATAATAGGTTCCCTTTTAGCGGTGCTTTTGGTTAAAACGCATACAAATGTTAAATTTCTTTGGGCAAAGCGGTGTCATTTTGCTCTCTTGTTTTTTACCCACGATCACACTTACCTTGTTTCCCATTTTGTCGTTTCGCTTGTAGGTTCGGTTCCTCCTTTTCCCTACTCCTAAATCCTAAGTATTTTCACCCTTTTTCCCCATTGACATCCGTTTTGCTCTCTTGTTCACCTTTTCCCCACTTTTAAATCCCTAAAGTTCACCCTTCCTACCGGCCATTGATTTTGCATATAGAAAATCCTAAACTATTTTATACAAATAAAATTATTTTTATTGTTCAATAAAATCCCCTTCTTCTTTTATTGTATCTATAGCCTTTGATAATCGATCTCTTTAGATCCTTAAAATCATCTCTCAAATGCTTTCCACAACTTAAGCTATATATATATATATATATATATACACCCTTTTTTTTTCCCGTAGATCTGTTTCAAGCTTTCCCTTTGCTTTGCTTACGTGATTTTGAGCTTCAACTTGTATTTTTCTTATTGGTAAGTTTGTTTATAACTTTGATTTTTGTTATCAGCGGATTTGCATTTTGATTAATTTTTTAATGGTTGAAAATTGAAAAAATTGAAGCTCCGTTGTAATGGGTTTTCTGTTTTAGTAAAGTTAGAAGTGATTTAGCTAATTTTTTCCCCTTTTGTTTTTTTTTTTTTGACATTTATTGATATTTTATTGAGCAATGGTAGATTTATTATTTTTTGAAAATATTAGTTACTTAAAGTAAGAAGTTAGAATCATTGGCTTTCTTAATTTTCTGTCTTTTATCTTAGATTATTCCATATTATGATCGGCTTTGTGTGGTCCCTTTACATAGATTTTAGGGATTTGTAATTTCTGTTTGTCTTGGGACAGATCTGAGAATCGTGTTTACACTTTGAAGAGCTACTAGTCCCCCCCTCCCCTGTTAATTGGAATAATTTCCGTTTCGAATGTAGCAATGTTTCAAAATTGAAGAAGCTACTGGGTTGTGTTCGATTTTGATGTACGAAACATTGAAAAATTGAAGTCTTTCATTGTTTGTGATGCTTTTGATGTTTGAAAATGGAAACATTTTTTTTCATTGTCTAAGCAAAACTATATTGAAAAAAAGCACAATTTGCAGCCAAATAGGTTAAGGAAACATTTTAATCATTTTAATCATTAAATGTGTTCTTGGTCGACCTTTACGCAATACTATTTCTTTTTTTTTATCACTAAAATTGAAGTTCATGTAAAAACAATTTGCGCGATACTCATTGATGAGAAATCGATGCTATTTAGCTTCTTTTACGAGTTGAAGCATTTCCAATGGAATAACGCTTAGGTAAATTTTGTTGATTTATTTAGTTAATGTAAGATCTTCTTCACTTTTATATATGTTCAAAGGTTGATTTCTATTTTCTAACACCCTAAGTTTGTATTTTATGTGCATCTTGCTCAAAATTATTAAGTCCCAAAGATCAACTATTTGTTTATTCTTCCGATGACTCTTTTGCATTTTAGTACAGACTGCTTCACTTTATATGCAGACATGATGAAAATAGAGTTGGTTTTGTAAACAATGTTATTCAAAGGCATGTATAACTCAAATTTAATTATGATTTTTAGGTTAATGGCCAAAAAATAGTGATGTCAAGTGGTTTGGTGCGCTTATTTTCAGTGGGATTTTATTTGGAAGAGTCTTCTCATTAAGGTATTCATTTATAATTTCTTTTTGCCCCCTAAAGGTGCTAGTGTCCTACCAGAAGGACATAATATAAACAATAATAGATTATTGTTGTAGAAATACTTTTGTTGTATTTTTTTTACCAGCTTAATACTAGTTGGTAAGGACTTTATTATTACATTGAAGCTGGTATTATGTTAGGTGAATTTGCTTTGGCTTTATCTTGAATTTTACAATGCAAAATGCAAGAACAAAAGTAATCATCTACCACGTTCTTGATGAATATGGTTTTGGGTATCTTGCCTTCCGTTTATTTTGTTTTATCGAATATGTTAATCGAGATTGGTTTTATTTGATTGCATAATTTTATATGCTTGATTCCTTTTCTTTCCTTTTCATTCCAGCAAAAAGCATTGGAGGAGTGTAGGAGTGTCAACCAATTGTAGATCCTCCTTTTTGCAAAGGTCGGTTTGGCTAAATGATTCTCACTTTGATTACGTTCCATAAAAATGTAGCGTAGTGTTCATTATTCTTCTTGAGATGGAAACATTTTATTGCTCCTTTTTAGCAAATGATATTTATAATCAAATAAAAACTTAATACATTTATGATACATGCATACAAAATTTTATATGTATTCTATAGTCAAACTGTAACATCCCAAAATTGGGCCTAGGAGAATTGAGCCCAATGGGCCTTAGGCGTCGTAGCGTTTAAATTTTTGGAGAATAAGAGATCGGCTTAAATGCAAGTTAGACCTATTGGATAAGTGATTTTGGAAGGTTAGAGGCTTTATGAAGTCCGGGATCAAATATTGGCTTTGGGAAATTTTGGTTTTAGGTGAAAAAACCACGGAAGTTGGCAGATAGGCCTTAAGAATAAAATATGGAGGAAAATGACACAAGTGGAGTGTGTGGTGTAGTGGCAAAGTGACGCCACATAAGAGATAAGGGGTGACGCCACAAGGAAGGAAGGAAGTCCAAGGTTCAAGTCTTGGCTTTTGCATTTTGGTTTCTTTTGCTTGGACCTTAGAATTTGGCCCATAGTTTATATTTAGTTCGCATGGTTTAAGACACAAGAGGAGCTTGTGGACAAGTGGTTAGCGGCGTGGATTATGTTCAGGGGAGCCTAGGTTCGAATCTCATGAGAAGCAAGGAGTATTTATTTTATGGATTGGATGGCAAGAGTTTGATTGAATTTAAACTCTCTTGTGAAGGATCCCACATCGGAAAGACACAAAGAATGAAGGTGAAGAGCTAGCTATATAAGGAGCATCCTAAGAGAAGTAAACACATCTTAGAGGCGTTTGGGCACAAGAGTGATCGGATGCGGATTAGCCCCGAGTCTATCGGTGTGTAACTCTCTACTCTAGTTGTAGAAGCGGCAAAATGCCGAAATGTCGATTACGACATTAGTAGCCACACGAGCGCGCGCGGCGCATGTGTGGGGCTTCACGCGATAGTTGAGGCCATCGATAGTATTCTCGTGGGTTGGGTTGCTTGGGCCTCGATGGGTCGAAAGTGGGCCCAATGGGCCCGTGGGCCCATATGAGTAAATTGTATGATTGGTTAGTACTAGACTAGGTGGAACTTATATCGTGGCTAGATTTGTGCTAGGTGGGCCACACAGTATGTGGGCCCGGATGGCCGAATCGGGTTTTAGGCCCAATCGTCCGGTAAGTACGATCGGAAATGGTAGCTGAGTCGCTAGTGGCGACATTAGGCCTTCGGAAAGGCCATTACAGTTGTAAATTACGAAAATACCCTTGGTGGGTAACTTACGAAAATGCCCTTGGTAGGTAAAATTACGGTTATACCCTTAGAGGTTGATTAGAATGATTATGTTGTTTAGTTTTGGCCGATTGTAGGGAAGGAAGAATCTTTTTAGGAGGCGTATAGTCAGCATTTGTAGTAGTGATCTACCGAGATTTGGAGACTTGAGACTTTTAGGAGCCACGTGTGATTTCGGGGTTTAGTCAACTATGCTAATCAGGTGCGTAATTATCGCACTGTTTCTCATATTATTTGTGTATTGATGTATATACTTGTGTATGATGTGTGGTAGCCGACAATAAAGGCTAAAGTGGTGGATACCCATGTTTGGGGTGTCGGTTAATGTGTTAGGAAATTGTGATATTAAATTATTTATGGTGCTGTTTGATATGGTAATGAGCATGTGATTATACTCACTCTATATGTTGATTTGACATGATACATTGACATATGTGCATGGGGATTGGTTTTGATCAAGGAAGGATGGGGTGTACATATTATGTACGTGGTCTAATGTTAGCCTCGTGCTACATTAGCGCTTGATGATTAGCTGTGTGCTTCATCAAGGGAGATGTTGGCTAGGTGCCCATCTCGGCGGTTGATAGTGAGTGCATCACCGTGGACGGATTCTTGTTGGGATCACTTACGTGATCGGTGGCTCGCCACGGCTTTGAGCGATAAGTCCGCCAAGGTAGGATTTGAGGATCACGATGTGATCGGTGGCTCAATACTGACCTTGTCTGTGGTCTGAGAGGTAGGATAGGTGGGATCACTTTCGGTTGTGATCGGTGGATTAGCTGACCTTGGGCGGAGTCTGCTAAGGTTGGTGTAATGGATGGACTTAGGTTGGTGGGATACATTTGGCATGATTGGTTGCATGGATTGTGTGGATATGGGTCAAGCCCATACGTGTGGAAACATGTGTAATGATTATGCATCGAGTCGTGGACTCACCCAATTTTCTTAACCATTTCGGTGATTCATGAGCTTGGACCGGGTTGGAGTGGATCGAGGTGGCCATCGAGAAAAAGAGATTTTGATTATTTTACGCATTTTTGAAATTAAGTATTTTGTTTAAATATTGGGTTGTAATAAGGGCCTTGTTATTATTTTGGTATTATTTTATTATGGGCTTAATTTAATTAAATTACTATGTGAAGATGATTTTATTTTTAGCCACCTATTTATTCAAAGTATATACATAAAAGTTTTAATTTGGACATTTTATAATAACAAAGTTTTACTTATAATTTTAAATGGACATGGTTTTCAAAAGTTAACAAATTTACATGTTTTATTCTAAAGTCAAAAGATTTTCAACGTTCTTCCGCGATAATATACGAGATCCGGTCAAGGCTTGTGGGTAGGGTTTGGGGTGTTACACTGACTATATTACTAAATCAAAAAGTAATTATATACTACTGGTAATTATGAATTAATTATACTTGCTTTGACATATATTTGTATTTACTTGTGAATGTACTTTGCTTTTTATAGGAGATGAAGCAAGTTGATTGCTTTTTATAGTTGAAATATTTTTTTTATTTGTAAGTTATGCTTACTTTATTTTACATATTTGTCATCCGATTTCTACCTTCAAATCTCATTTATGCGTAATCCGCTTTTCTTGTCTTCAATCCATATTGTCTCAGGTAAGAAAGTTGTTATGTTGAATATGGATAATCTATGTCATCACTATGGGATAATTGAGTTTGACTTATTTATGTTATTCGGATTTAAGTGTGAGAGTTAGAAATTTATGTTATTCATTCTTTGGATTCAAGAAAGGGATTAATTATTATTAGTAACAATAAAAAAGTTGTTCACGCTCATTTTGTCTAGTTAGGTCAATATAAAATAAGAATACTAATTTGTTCAATCTATTTCTGTTTCTGTTGATGTTTTTATATGATTTGCCATATCTTATTGAGGTAAATGAAAAATTAACTTCTGTATTGGGACTGATTAGGAGCGGACCCAATCAGATTACGATAACAATTGTTGAGGGAAACGAAACTGCACAAAAACTTTTCATTTGAGGTGAGTTGATTGGGTTGAAATTTTTAAATGTTTTACATCCTTTAGTAATAATTTGATTTGATTTGATTTATTATATTATTTCTTAATTTTGAACTATTTTGTTTTATTTTAATAAAAATTGTTTATGATTTTTGATATTATTTTGTGAGGGTTGAAATCTTTTTCACAAATATTTTTACTTTTATCCATAACCCAAAGACCCCTAAATAACATGGAATTGAGTAACTCTTATTTATAACATAGACTTAATGCATAACTTGATAGTTAAGTTTGTCACCTTTTTTTTATTGCGGTATTTACGTATATATATATTTTGTCAAATGTAATATTTATATTTGATAGAAATTATAAGTTTTGATATCTAAAAAGCGAAATAATTATTTAGTGTGTAACTCAAGTTTTAAAGTTGATTTTATAAAATACATAATTAGCTAATAATATTAATAATTAAATTTCATAAAATTAACCTTTAAAACTTGAATTAAATTGCATTCATCATATTGTATTTGACCAATTAAACATAAAATAATAATAAATTCACAATTTACTCTAAATTTATTCTATTAAAAATCATAAAAATTTAAACTTAATAATATTAACCACTATTTTTAATCAAATCAATTCTAAAATCTGAATTAAACATTAAAAATTAATAACATTATTTTTAAAACCAAAATATATAACATTTATTAAATACAAATACCAAATTAAATAAAATAATAATAACATAAATATCACATTAAAATAAAATGTGGAATTTTAGCACCACTCTTATGAATAATAATGATTTGATCTCTTCACAAAAGTGATTTGATCTCTTACAAAAAACAAAACATGCGTTTTATATGTATAATTATTTGTGAGTTTTATATGTATAATTAAAATTATTTAACTTACGTAATGCATAACTTATATAACTTACATAGCTTTCATCAAATTATTTAACTTACATAATACATAACTTACATAACTTACATAATACTTGTATAGATAAAAAGAAGATTCAAAGTATATATTTGGAAACTCGACGGGTTGCCTTATATCTCATTTATTAGATATAATGGATCCTCCTAGGTGTAACAATGCAGCGTATGATGAATCTTAAAGAATACATAACTTACTTAATTTCATAACTTACATAATATAATAATGATCATATTTTAAATATTTTTAATATAGAAATTAATTTCTTTTTTCAAAAAAGTAATTTAAAACTTCTTAAAATTATTTAATTTAAATATTGGTTAATATATAAAATCAATTCTCAATTATTTAACTTACATAATACATAACTTATATAATTTACATAATACATAACTTACATAATACTTGTATAGAAAAAAAAAGATTCAAAGTATATAAATTTGAAAACACGACGGGTTGCCTTATATCTCACTCGTTAGATATAATGGATCCTCCTTAGGTGTAACAATGTCGCGTATGATGAATCTTAAAGAATACATAACTTACTTAATTTTAAGATCAAATTTCATAACTTACATAAGTTTAAGATCAAATTTCATAATTTACATAATTTTAAGATCAAACTTCATAACTTACATAATTTACATAACTTACATAGTACTCTGTTATATATATGATCATATCATTACTTACGAAATTATAAGTTAACAATTTAGCCATGTAATTTATTGTCAACTTTAGAATTCAACAACTACGAAATGGATAGGACTTGGATGAAATTGTCAAGGGTAAGCAACGACTATCGAAATGGAGTAGAGACTTTTCTGAATTTTGCATTTCAAAATGCAAGCCAAGAGAATATGATTCTTTGTCCATGTAAGAAGTGTTGCAATATCAATTGGCATTATCGTGAAGTTGTTTACGAATATCTAGTTGTTGATGGCTTTGTCCGGGGGTACAAAAAATAGATTTTTCATGGAGAGTGTACATCTAGTGGAGCATCTTCATCGATGAATCTAGGTTAGCCTCATAGTGCTTACAATTAGAATGTTAGAGATGATAACATGGAAGATATGTTGCGGGATGCTTTTAATATACGTAGTGATGGTTTCGTGTCATTTCCACCTAAATTGGGTGCAACCGATGATTATACTTTTAGTGGAAATACTTTCACTGAAGGGGGAAGAAGTGTACCTGATAAACAGCCAAATGAAGAAGCGGCGAAGTTCTACACGTTACTTGGTGAAATGAATGAAGAACTGTATGAGGGATCAAAACTTTCCAAACTGACTTTCTTTATTCGTCTTTTTCACTTGAAATGTTTGGGAGGATGGACCGAAAACTCGTTGACAATCTTGTTAGAGTTTACGCAAGAAATGTTCCGTTATAAAATCCGTCAATCTTCCAAAGACATGAAGAAACCGATTAAGGATTTGGGCCTTGGCTACAACAAAATTCATAGTTTCCCAAATGACTGCATGTTGTATTGGGGCGACCGGATAAATCAACAATGCTGTCATGTATGCGGTCAATCCCATTGGATTAATAGAAATACAGAGGATAGTAGCGAGGAAGATCATAAAACACAATTAAGGAAGCAGCCAGTTAAGATTTTGCAGTATTTTTCGCTAATACCAAGGCTTCAACATCTTTTCATGTCGTCGAAGACAGCCGAGTCAATGACGTGGCACCGTGATAGACGAACGGATGATGGATTGTTAAGGCATCCTGCAGATTCTTTAGCTTGGAAATCTTTTGACTCCAAATTTCCAAGCTTTGTAAGTGATCCTCGGAGTGTTAAGCTTGGGCTAGCATCCGATGGATTTAACGCTTACAAACTCATGAGCACAACGTACAGTACTTGACTTGTGGTGCTTGTTCCCTACAATTTGCCTCGATGGGTTTGCATGAAACAATCATCTTTTATCTTGTCTATGATTATACCTGGAGAGAAAGGGCACGGGAATGATATTGGCGTCTACTTGCACCACTTGTTGAAGAGTTAAAACAACTATGGGCTGGTGTTCGGACATCTGATGCAATGAGAAAAGAGAACTTTAATTCGTCCGGCTTTGATGTGGACTATTAATGACTTCGCTTATGCTAATTTATCTGGTTGGAGTACCGGGGACGTTATGCTTGTCCGTGTTGTCTGTGCGGACATGTTCGCAATGGTTATATAATGGGAAGAAGTTCTCTTACGGGGCATCATCGGTGGTTACCGAAAATCATAGATTTAGATTTGAGTGCTCGGTTTTGATGATGAAGAGTTCGAGAAGCTCCTTCGCAGTCGATGGATCCAAAATATTCTTAATGTTGAAAGATATGAATTTCATTTCTGGGAAGTTGAATCAATCGGCCAACTCGCAAAGAAATAGAAGATCTAGGGATGAATTTGATGATGAATCTGATGAAGAGGATGATCCTAATGAGGCGGACTTGTGGAAAAAAAGAAGCATTTTTTTCAGTTGCCTTATTGGGAGCATCAGATTTTACGCCATAATCTTGATATCATGCACATTGAGAAAAATGTCTGCGAGAACATCATTGGGACTATTTTGAATGTCGATGGAAAATCGAAAGATAATCTTCAGAGTCGACTTGATTTACTCCACATGGGAATTCGGCGTGAGCTTCATCCCCAAGCACTTTCGAATATGAAATATCGGTTGCCGCCTGCTATTTTTCAATGTCGAAGACAGAGAAAGAAGTGTTCTGTATGGTGTTGAATGACATAAAGATCCCGAATGCGAATGCATCAAATATATCGTGATGTGTGAGTCTTAAGGATCGAAGACTATATGGCTTAAAATCGCAAGACTATCACATCTTGATGCAAGACTTACTGCCAGTTGCTATGCGGTGTTGTATGTCGAAAAAGGTGACGGCTTGTGTAATTGAACTGTCAAATATAATGAAAGGCATTTGTGGTAAAGTTTTGAATGTTCAAGAACTTGAGAGACTACAAGATCGAGCCGCATTGACTTTATGCAATCTGGAGAAGATCTTCCCGCCTTCCTTCTTCACTATTATGGTGCACTTGTTAATTCATCTCCCGTGTGAAGCAATACGTGGTGGACCCGTTTTCTATCGATGGATGTATCCCATTGAAAGGTCTTACTTTATTTGCAAAATATTCCTTCATTCTCCTCAATGCCTTTAGTTGCAACTTTTGATAATGTTGTATATCGTGTTTAGGTTCCTATCCAAATTGAAGTCATACTGCCGCAATAAGCGTTATCTAGAAGGATCAATTGCCGAGGGCTACTTGGCAGAGGAATGTATGACTTTTTGTTTAAGGTATTTGGAAGATGTTGAAACAAGAATGAACAGACCAAGTAGAAATGCTGGGCTCACAGATCATAATTTGGCCAAAACTTATTTGTTTCAAAGTTTCGGAGAGCCGATCGGCAAAGTCAAAATTACAGAATTAGACGATAGATCGTGGGTCCAAGCACATCGATACGTTCTTTTTCATCACGAATCAATGGAACCATTTCGGAAGTAAGTTCTAGAATTTGATAAATACTCATCAATTATAATTTGTTTGTCTTCTAACAAAGTAAAACTTTTTTTACCGTAGTGAGTACAAACAAATATTGAGAGCTTGTTCACGATCCCGAAGATTAAATCGACGAGAAATTAATAAGTTGTTCGCAGAATCATTCCATGAATGGTTAAGCCAAATGGTATGCAATTTAAGTTTTCATTGACAAGTAATAATGTTTTCTCATAACATTCATAATTACTCGATTTACTTTCGATTCCATAGATTTGGAGTCAGAATGAAGTAAATGATGAAGTGAAATGGCTTTCACAAGGTCCAAACAGAATAGTGAAAAGATATAGTGCCTTCCTCATCAACGGATACAGATTGCATACAAGGTATCGCGAGAGATTGAGGAGAATCCAAAATTGTGGAATTGTGGTTAATTCTTATGCTAGTGCTAAGGACAGTAATCCTGTCGAGGGGAATCTAGAGTATTACAGACTTATTATCGACATCATTGAGTTGGATTATCACGGAAAATGCAAAGTTGTTTTATTTCGAGGTGATTGGGTGATGTGAATACGGCTCATGAATTAAAAAGCGATCAATATGGCTTTACAATGGTGAATTTCTCTCAATTGATTCATCTGGGAGAACAACCGATGGACGAGCCGTATGTGTTTTCTTCTCAAGTTAAACAAGTTTTTTACTTAGAAGATCCAACGATGAGGTTGGTACGTTGTACTTCAAACACCCTAGAGACTTGTTCGACATTGGCGATTGGAAGTAGAGATGACATAGTCGAAAGATCAAAACTTTGCCTTTTCGAACAAAACTTAAATGAAAATATCCCTAGTACTAGTCAACAATTTCAATGGGTTAAATCACGATGTGGATGAAGATATTTACTGAAATATGATTTAGTAAGATTTTACGATTTATTATTTATATGTAATATTATAATTTTAATATTGGTCATGTTATATAATTTAACTATTTTAAATGTACTATTATTATTGTTATTTGTTACTAAAATTTTGAACTATTTAATGTGTATTGCAGGTAAAATGCCTAGAAGATGATTACGAGATTTAAATATTGTCCACTATACTCCGAATTCAGAAGAAGCAAATAGTGAAGAGCAAGCAATTGTTGGATCTTCTACTCTGCCGGACATAGATGACGAGCCTGCAGGATTTCAAAGTAATGTTAAGTTTATTTTTCATGCATGTTGAATTTTATTATTGATTCATTTTTTAATTTTAATATAATAATATATCATTTTTCAGCTGAAGGTGGTGGGACGCGCAGAGGTCAGGGACGTTGTAATATCCCGGGTTAAGGGCTAGTTTGTTTTGGCAATGTCTGCATGTTAATGGCTTGCTATGTTGTTGTTTGTGTAGTTTTGGGGCCTAGTTGTAGGCTAGGAGTGAGCCTGAGTAGGTGGGAAAAATTTTAGTTTTAAGCCTTTGGGTGAGAGGAGCTGAAGGAGTTGGGGGTTATATATATTATTTGGTGAGTTGTTGCACAAGAGATAAGCTAGCAAAGTGGCAAGGCATGCGCCACTTGGAGTTGGTGGTTGGCGTCAATTGGAAGGGGGGAGAGGTCTTGAGTTCAAGCCGCAGAGTGCCCCCTTTTTGTTTCATTTTAACGGCATGGGGAGGAGGAGTTGTTGGTAGTTCAAACTCTACCATGGACTTAGTCAACACATTCAAATGATGGGTGGAGAGCAAATGGTGGAGGAAGACTTGGTCAAGATGATTTGAATTAGTGGCTTGGGAGTGTTTGGGGGGAGGTTGGCCGGTTTTAGAGGAGATTTTGGGGGAGTTGTGGCCGGTTGGTAAGTTTGGGGAGGTGAGTGCCGAAATTTCATTTTTGCAATTAGGCATTTTCGGTCAAAAACCATTTTGGTAAGCCTTCCATTTTGTCAAAAACAAGCTGATTTCGTTTAGTCAAAAGCTAGCAAAAGCTCTTCACTTGCAAATAGCCTAAGCCGAAACCATTTTTTTCTCATTCATTCTTGAAACCGAAACCCCAAGTGCTTGCCGAATTTGCTTGTTGTTTCAATCATTTTTTTTAGTAGTAGCCGAATGCCTCTCCCATTTTCCTTTCTTCTTCATTTGAGTTAAACCGAAGCCAATTCTCTATTCTTCTGCTATTTTCTTTTTTCTCTTCTTGGAATCTTCTTAGCCGAAACTAGTACTCTCTTTTTCTCTCATATTTGCTCTCTTTCTTTGAAGCTTTGATAACCGAAAGTTGTTCTTCAAAACACTCTCTCTCTCTTTCTTTTCTTCCAAAACCGAAAAGACCTTCCTCCATTTCTGTTTCTTCTCAAAAACCGAAAGCATCTTTTTTCTTTTTCCCATTTTTGTTGTGGTAGAATGGCAACTCCTTCTTCCTTACAACTTTCTCTTGCTTCTTTCTTTGTGTAAGGTCAATCTTGGTGGTTGCTCAATCGTAAGAGAAGGTAAGTACATGGCCGAATGTTATTCTTTTCCTCCCTTGTTCTATGACAATTCGGATTTGGTTAAAGCCGATTTTGGTATCTATTAAAAGGAGTTAATCACTTGTATTGGTAATCGTTTTTCGTATAGGGCCTTTGGAGTTCGAAATCAAGCAAGGAGAGCCTTTTTACTCTGTTAAGCACTCGGTAAGTGGTGGAAAAAGGTAGCTATAATGGTTTCTTTAGAGTTGTTAAGCCAAAGTTTGATGAGACAAATGTTTGTGTTTTAGAGGAGGCCGATTATCGAAGGATCGGTGTTGGTTGAGCGTGGTTGGAAACCGAACCATTTGCAAAGGTGAGCTTAACGCAACCCCTGGGTTACCTATTTTTGGCCGAATGGTATAGTGACTAATCCATTGTTGGCCGATTGTAGGATCGGGGTTGTCGAGGTGATCAAGGGACTTAGATCGGTTCTTAGGATTTAATCTTCGCTATTTCAGGTGTGTAAACCAACACACTATCTTAACTAAGTAATGTGATAACCTGTTTGTGTAGATGAAACAGTGTGGTTGACTATTTTGGTACCCATTGAGGTATGGATACGGATTCGGGTAAGTTCGTTTCATTATGAGTTATGTGATGATATGTGATATCATGATTTTTGATACTTTGAGATGCCATATTAAGCATGTGAGCACGATAGCATGATTGCACGATTTTGCATTTAGTATGATATGCTATTGGGTGATATGAGAGGAGGGGAGTATGATATCCGTGTCTTTGGGACACTTTGTGTCTTTGGGACACGTGAGGTTTGGCACCTCCAAAGTGGTTTGGTACCACATATTTTGTGACTTTGGGTCACCAGAGGTTTGGCACCTCGGCGCCTCATCCCAGTGGCTTAGTACCACGATGGGTTGGCCCCGATTGATTATACGGATTGACGCCGGTGATTTGGTATCACACGATGGGTTGGCCCCATCACCGGATTTGTGACTACGGTCACCGGTGATTTGGTATCACTGCTGTGTCTTTGGGACACCGAGGTTTAGCACCTCATTGCGACTCGTCTCTATGGTTTGACACCACCGTAGGTTGGCCCCACTTATGAGATACTGGGATCGCCGCTAGTGATTTGGTATCACACGATGGGTTGGCCCCATCATTGGATTATTTGTGACTTTGGGTCACCGGTGGTTTGGCACCACATTATGGATATCGTGACTTTGGGTCACCGATGGTTTGGCACCACCGGTGGTTTGGTACCACACGGGTAGGAAAGGTGTAATGGATGGTTAGGAGCAGGTGCATTAATTGTATTGCTTTGCTATGATGTGTGTTAGCATGTTGTATTATCGGGAGGGTTTACACACCGAGTCTCGCGACTCACTCTCTCCTTTGACATTTCGGTGACACATAGACGCGGACATGGAGCTGGATGGACTCGAGGTGCTCATGCCATGCTCAAATAAAGATTTGCTCGGACTTTTATGAAATTTGGTACTTAAGTTTTATTACTATTTGGTTTTATTTGGGTTTGTAAATGGCCTTTTAAATTATGTTTTGATATGTTTATGCTTAAAGTAGATTTTTAATATGCCTTAACAAATTAATTAGGTTAAAATGTGCTAAAACTTGGAAAGACAACGATTTCAAACTACAAAAGCGATATTTTAAACTATACCATCTGTATCACACTAAGATTTGGAATAAAGGAGAACTCAAATGTTTTCTAACTTAAACTCGATTTTTACCAAGTCAAAATGTTTTAGTAATAGCAATAAACAACTTAAACTTCTAAATGAGATAAACTTGTGGTACCTACACACTTGATTAAATTTTAAAATTTTCGGTTTTCAATTACATCACCGATTTCAATCAAACCTACTCAAGTTTTTCTTCAAATACACCATTTAGCGAAGTGTTTTCCTCGAACTTTAAACTTAAACCTAAACCTCTCAAATCCTTTTTCCCGTCACATACCGATTCTACGTGATGTGTTGATCGGGTTTGGGGTGTTACAATTGTGGTATCAGAGCCAAGTTCAAAGGCTCGGCTGTGGGCCTGAGGCCCAAAATGTTTTCAAAAGTCTGTTTTAAGTGTTTTGTTTTAAAAAGTATGGTGTGAAAGGCATGGCACCGAGTCTCCGGCACCAATCCGCCCAGGTAAGTACCCCGTACTATTGGTTGTGATATTAATTGATATGATTGGATGGCTAGTAAGACTACTTTAGAAACTAAAACTGATAGGACTAAGTGGACTCGCGAAAACAAAGCTCCTTTAATATTCATAAGACTTTGCTTTAAAATAGTGGAATAATTACTGATGCATAAAATTCTTTAAATCAGACGAGATTTAGTCATGAGTACCCGAGGTGGACGTGGTCGGGACGCAGGTCATGAGGATGATGACGGTTTCGAACCCGTAGGTTCAGTCAGGGTCGAGAACGAGATATCTGGTTTCGCCACCACCGGAGGTGGTGAGTTCCAAGAGCAGACTGGGGATGACGCAGTGTCACAGGCGATGCTGCGAGTGTTAGAAAGGGTAGCTGGAGTAGGTGGAGGTGTAGGAGCTAGAAAATCTGTGCCCGAGCGACTTCGGGCAAACGGGGCTGAATTCTTTCGAGGTGTCTCGGTGTTGCTCTAGCACGGTGAATCTCGGCCGAAGCGACAGAGCGGATCATGGACGATCTAGACTTGACTATCAAGAAAAGTTAAAGGGATCGACATTCGAGATGAGTCATACCGGTGGTGGCTCATCGTCGACAAATACCGCAGCAGAAGATCGACTTGGGACTATTTTCGCCGCTATCGAAGAAGTACGTCGAGCTAACTACATAAATGAGCAACGGAAAGCATTTCGAGGTTAGTTCGGGAGCAAATCGGTTTGAGTACGAGGCGTAAATTCTCAGGTGAGTCGGTATGCTGCGGTATGGTGGCTACCGAACATGAGAGGTGCGTTCGTTTGAGGATGGCTGCGAGACTAATTAAGGTTGTTAATTGCGCCCAAACAGGAGCGTGAATTTGCTTGATTCGTTGAAAAGGCGAAGGTAGCCGAGGGCATTAAAGAGTCTCGCGAGGCAATGTATGGATAGGAACCGACACAAAAGGAGTTTTGGATCTTCTGGGTCATCGGGTAATCAGCAGAAAAGGGCTAGACCGAAAGTGGGCGAATCGGTCGGGTAGGTTTGTTCTTGCTAGGCAAGTACTGCCGCAAAGTAATCTGTGGAAAGGCTCATTGGGGAGGATGTTGACCGATGGTAAAGGTCGTTTTGAGTGTGGCTCATTGGACCACCGTGTGAGGGACCGTCGCGCAAGTTGGCTAGGATTCATCAGAGAATCGGTACGTGTCAAGACAGAATAATGGACCACCACCGCCGAGGGGCCGAGGTAATGGCGAGAGGAGGTAATAGTTCGGTCGGGTCGTGGAGTACCAGGCGGAGGTGCAAGTAATGCCGAGGCCGACGGTAGGGGTTAGTGTATGCGATTTAGGCGCCGAGGAGGGCGACGCACGGACGTCATTCACGGAGACGCTTTTTAATCTTTGGTTCTCCATTTACCGCTTTGATTGATGTGGGTTCAACACATTCATTTGTTGCAAGTAGCATAGTGAAGACCATAGATTTGGACTCGAGATATCTTCTAGGCGTATGACCGTAATAAGCCCTTTAGGTCACTCTGTAGTGGTAGATAAACCGTATAGAGACATACCTCTAGAACTCAAGGGGTATCTTTTGTGGTCGATCCGATGGAACTGCTGCTTGGGGAGTTCGATCCGATTCTTGGATGGATCGGTGGTTAAACACAGGTGCGGTTAGAACGTAGCTAAGCGCATGGTTCTCGAGCACACGGTGAGGGTGATGAGGTAGTTCGACGGTAATAGGAGGAATTATCTGTCAATATGGTATCTCGCCCAAAGCCGGAAGATGGTCGAAGGGTCATGAAGCATATGTGGTACATGTGTATGCCTTGGAGGCTAAGGAGTCTCTTGTGGAGACAGTTGGACGATTAGGGAATTTGTTGATGTATTTTCCGAGGAGCTTCCGGGTTTGCTACCGATTGGGAGGCGAGTTCGGGATAGATCATTACGGAATCGCCAAGATCCATTGCTTCGCATGTGATGGCACCTAAAGAGTTAGTGGAGCTTAAGGCTCAAATCCAGAGTTGTTGGACCGAGGCTTTATCAGCCAAGTATTTCACCATGGGAGCGCCGGTATTTTTGTCAAGAAGAAAGACGGTACTATGCGGATGTGTATAGACTACCGCTAACTGAATAAGTCGACGATCAAAACAAGTATCCACCGCCTCAAATAGATGACTTGTTTGATTAGTTGAAGGGCGTCGCTTTTCGAAGATCGACTTAAGGTCCGGGTATCACCGCTAAGGGTAAAGGAGGCGATATCCGCAAGACAAAGATTGCATACTCGGTATGGGCACTTTGAGTTCTTAGTTATGCCGTTCGGGTTGACTAACGCTACGGCTGGCCTTCATGGATCCGATGAATAGGGTGTTTCAACGGTATTTGGATCACCAGTAGTGGTTTTATCGACGACATCTTAGTATATTCAAGGACTGAGGAGGAACATGATGCGATTTGCGGGTGGTGTTGCAGATTTTGAGGGAGAAACAGCTTTATGCGAAGTTCAGTAAATGCGTGTTCTGGCTTAGGGAGGTGACGTTCTTGGGTCATGTAGTATCGGCTAAGGGGATTAGAGTGGACCCTCGTAAGATTGAGGCAATCTTGGATTGAAGCCTCCTAAGTCGAAGGTGAGGTCAGGAGTTTTCGGGCTTAGCAGGTACTACCAAGATTTGTAGAGGTTTCATTGATCGCATTCGGCGACTAAATTATTGAGAAAAGGGTTCCGCTTATTTGACCGAGAAGCGGCAGGAGAGCTTCGATAAGTTGAAGAAGATTTTAATCAAGCTCCGGCTCGATTCAACCCGAGGTCGGTAAGAAATTTACAGATTGTATCGCGATGCATCACATCTGGTTTGGGTTGTGTCTTGATGCAAGAAGGAAAGGTTGTGGCTTACGATCTCGGCGCTTGAGGCCATATGAGGTAAATTATCCAACGACGATCCGGAGTTAGCGGCGTAGTATTTGCCTTAAAGATATGGAGGCATTACTTGTAACGGAGAAAGATCGATAGTCTACACGACCATAAGAGTTCAAGTACCTTCCGACTCGTAAAGACTTGAATCGAGGCAAGCAGATAGATTAAAGCGCCGAAAGACTACGATTGCTCAATTGAGTATCATCCGCAAGGCTAACGCCAGGCGTACGCGCTGATCCGTAAGGTTGTGTCGATCTAAGAGCGATGTTTGCCCACTTGAGTTTGTACGACGACGGGAGTATTCTCGCGAGCTGCAGTTAAGCCTACTTGGGTTGAGCGATCGTAGAAAAACAGCTTGTTGGATGAGGTTTTGAGCGCGCAGAGGACACAAGTGCGTAATGATGGGTCGAAGGGTTATAGCTTGTCTAGTGATAGAGTTCGTGTTTTCGGGGAAGGCTTGTATGCCGAGAGACACCGAAGTTAAGGCAAAAGATTCTTCAGATGCACATAGCAATCTCACGCTATGCATCCCTGAGGTAGCAAAATGTATAGGGATCTCGGAGAGCGATTACGGTGGCCGGGTCCAAAAAGGAAGTGACGAGTTTGTAGGAAAGTGTCCGACATGTCGCCAGGTCAAGGCTAAGTATCTACCGTCGTGGTTGCTTCACCGATGAAGATTCCACGGTGGAAGTGGGAAAGGATAACTATGGATTTCGCTGGATTACCACTTACGCCAAGCAAGAAAGATTCGCTTTGGGTATTGTGGATCTACCGACTAAATCATTTCACTTTATTCCGTAAGGGTGGATTACTCACTTCAAAGGTTGGCGGTCAGATGTGTCGAGATTGTGAGACCGCACGGGTGCGATGATCGATCATCTCGATAGGGATCCCGATTTACGTCAAGGTTTTGGAAAGCGTTGCATCAGCTCTGGGTACACTGTTAGATTTCAAAGACCAGATTTCATCCGCAGATCGACGGCGATCGGAAAGGGTTATACAGATCTTGGAGGACATGTTGCGAGGTTGTGTTTTGGACTTCAGGGGTAGTTGGGAGGAGTATCTACCGTTAGCTGAATTCGCCTACAACAATAGTTACCAAGCAAGCATCAAGATGGCACCATATGAGGCGTTATGCGGTAGGAAGTGTCGCCACCTACTTGTTGGACAGAGTTAAGTGAACGCCGCTTGTTGGGACCAAAGTTGGTTGTTGAGACCAAAGACAAGGTTGTTGATTCGAGCTCGATTGAAAGAAGCTTTGGACCGCAGAAGTCCTATGCCGATCTTAAGCGAGAGATATTGAATTTTGTGGAGATCGAGTTTTTCAAGGTCTCGCCGTGGAAGAAAGTATTAAGGTTCGGAGGAAAGGCAAGCTAAGTCCGAGGTTTATCAATGGGAGTATAAGGTAATCGAGACGGTGGGACCATTGCATATCACCGAGTTACCAGCAGAGCTAAGTCGATTCACGACGTGTTCCACGTTTCAATGCTTAGACGATATCGCTCCGATCCGCCACATGTGGTAACAGAGGAGAGATTGAGGTAAACCCAGATATGACCATGGAGGAAGAGCCTGCATGATTTTAGATCGGATGTGAAGGTTCTGCGTGGGAAGTCTCGTGCCTTTGGTTAAGGTTCTTTGGCGAAATCATGGCGTGGAAGAAGCTACGTGGGAACCCGAGGATATGATGAGACAAAGAATACCGTAACTTTTTCGACTGTGTAATTTCGAGGTAGAAATTATTTTTAAGGGGTAGAAGCGTAATATCCGGTGTTAAGGGCTAGTTTGTTTTGGCATTGTCTGCATGTTAATGGCTTACTATGTTATTGTTTATGTGGTTTCGGGGCCTAGTTGTAGGCTAGGAGTGAGCCTGAGTAGGTGGGAAAAATTTTAGTTTTAAGCCTTTGGGTGAGAGGAGCTAAAGGAGTTGGGGGTTATATATATTATTTGGTGAGTTGTTGCACAAGATATGAGCTAGCAAAGTGGCAAGGCATGCGCCACTTGGAGTTGGTGGTTGGCGTCAATTGGAAGGGGGGAGAGGTCTTGAGTTCAAGCCGCAGAGTGCCCCCTTTTTGTTTCATTTTGACGGCATGGGGAGGAGGAGTTGTTGGTAGTTCAAACTCTACCATGGACTTAGTCAACACATTCAAATGATGGGTGGAGAGCAAATGGTGGAGGAAGACTTGGTCAAGATGATTTGAATTAGTGGCTTGGGAGTGTTTGGGGGGAGGTTGGCCGGTTTTAGAGGAGATTTTGGGGGAGTTGTGGTCGGTTGGTAAGTTTGGAGAGGTGAGTGCCGAAATTTCATTTTTGCAATTAGGCATTTTCGGTCAAAAACCATTTTGGTAAGCCTTCCATTTTGTCAAAAACAAGCTGATTTCGTTTAGTCAAAAGCTAGCAAAAGCTCTTCACTTGCAAATAGCCTAAGCCGAAACCATTTTTTTTCTCATTCATTCTTGAAACCGAAACCCCAAGTGCTTGCCGAATTTGCTTGTTGTTTCAATCATTTTTTTTAGTAGTAGCCGAATGCCTCTCCCATTTTCCTTTCTTCTTCATTTGAGTTAAACTGAAGCCAATTTCTATTCTTCTCGCTATTTTCTTTTTCTCTTCTTGGAATCTTCTTAATTAAACTAGTACTCTCTTTTTCTCTCATATTTGCTCTCTTTCTTTGAAGCTTTGATAGCCAAAAGTTGTTATTCAAAACACTCTCTCTCTCTTTCTTTTCTTCCAAAACCGAAAATACCTTCCTCCATTTCTGTTTCTTCTCAAAAACCGAAAGCATCTTTTTCTTTTTCCCATTTTTGTTGTGGCCGAATGGCAACTCCTTCTTCCTTACAACTTTCTCTTGCTTCTTTCTTTGTGTAAGGCCGAATCTTGGTGGTTGCTCAATCGTAAGAGAATGTAAGTACATGGCCGAATGTTATTCTTTTCCTCCCTTGTTCTATGAAAATTCAGATTTGGTTAAGGCCGATTTCGGTATCTATTAAAAGGAGTTAATCACTTGTATTGGTAATCATTTTCAGATAGGGCCTTTGGAGTTCGAAATCAAGCAAGGAGAGCCTTTTTACTCAGTAAGCACTCGGTAAGTGGTGGAAAAAGGTAGCTATAATGGTTTCTTTAGAGTTGTTAAGCCAAAGTTTGATGAGACTAATGTTTGTGTTTTTAGAGGGAGGCCGATTATCGAAGGGATCGGTGTTGGTTCGGGCGTGGTTGGAAACCGAACCATTTGCAAAGGTAGGCTTAACGCAACCCAGGTTACCTATTTTTGGCCGAATGGTATAGTGACTAATCCATTGTTGGCCGATTGTAGGATCGGGTTGTCGAGGTGATCAAGGACTTAGATCGCTTCTTAGGATTTAATCTTCGCTATTTCGTGTGTAAACCAACACACTATCTTAACTAAGTAATGTGATAACCTGTTTGTGTAGATGAAAGCGGTGTGGTTGACTATTTTGGTACCCATTGAGGTATGGATACGGATTCGGGTAAGTCCGTTTCATTATGAGTTATGTGATGATATGTGATATCATTATTTTTGATACTTTGAGATGCCATATTAAGCATGTGAGCACGATAGCATGATTGCACGATTTTGCATTTAGTATGATATGCTATTGGGAGAAATGAGAGGAGAGGAGTATGATATCCGTGTCTTTGGGACACTGTGTCTTTGGGACACCGGAGGTTTGGCACCTCCAAGTGGTTTGGTACCACATATTTTGTGACTTTGGGTCACCGGAGGTTTGGCACCTCGGCGTCTCGTCCAGTTGGCTTAGTACCACAAAGTGGGTTGGCCCCAGCTTGATTATAATGGGATTGACGCCAAAGTGATTTGGTATCACACGATGGGTTGGCCCCATCACCGGATTTGTGACTACGGTCACCGGTGATTTGGTATCACTGCTGTGTCTTTGGGACACGGAGGTTTGGCACCTCATTGCGACTCGTCCCTATGGTTTGACACCACCGTAGGTTGGCCCCACTTATGAGATACGGGATCGTCGCTAGTGATTTGGTATCACACGATGGGTTGGCCCCATCATTGGATTATTTGTGACTTTGGGTCACCGGTGGTTTAGCACCACATTATGGATATCGTGACTTTGGGTCACGGTGGTTTGGCACCACCGGTGGTTTGGTACCACACGGGTAGGAAAGGTGTAATGGATGGTTAGGAGCAGGTGCATTAATTGTATTGCTTTGCTATGATGTGTGTTAGCATGTTGTATTATCGGGAGGGTTTACACTTTGAGTCTCGCG
This sequence comes from Gossypium rotundifolium, assembly GCA_025506655.1. Lineage (NCBI taxonomy): Eukaryota > Viridiplantae > Streptophyta > Magnoliopsida > Malvales > Malvaceae > Gossypium > Gossypium rotundifolium. Next base: position 156,508,733 of record CP106728.1, read on the forward strand.
ACTCACTCTCTCCTTTGACATTTGGGTGACACATAGACGCGGACATGGAGCGGGATGGACTCGAGGTGCTCATGCCATGCTCAAATAAAGATTTGCTCGGACTTTTATGAAATTTGGTACTTAAGTTTTTATTACTATTTGGTTTTATTTGGGTTTGTAAATGGCCTTTTAAATTATGTTTTGATATGTTTATGCTTAAAGTAGATTTTTAATATGCCTTAACAAATTAATTGGGTTAAAATGTGCTAAAACTTGGAAAGACAACGATTTCAAACTACAAAAGCGATATTTTAAACTATACCATCGGGTATCACACTAAGATTTGGAATAAAGAAGAACTCAAATGTTTTCTAACTTAAACTCGATTTTCTACCAAGTCAAAATGTTTTAGTAATAGCAATAAACAACTTAAACTTCTAAATGAGATAAACTTGTGGTACCTACACACTTGATTAAATTTTAAAAATTTTCGGGTTTTCAATTACATCACCAGATTTCAATCAAACCTACTCAAGTTTTTCTTCAAATACACCATTTAGCGAAGTGTTTTCCTCGAACTTTTAAACTTAAACCTAAACCTCTCAAATCCTTTTTCCCTGTAACATACCAGATTCGGTCGTGGTGTGTTGACCGGGATTGGGGTGTTACAGACGTACTCTGCTTAAAGATTTATACGACTTAGAGTCTGTCGAGCGTGTTAAAGTAAGGAGAAACAATCATGGCCAGCCTGCTGGATCTGAAGCTCGACTTTTAGCAGGCTATTTGGGCATTTTAGCACGAAATACCAATATGTTGCCCATTAATTATGAATCATGGCATCACATGCCTGCTGCCAACAAAAATCGGGCTTTGGATAATATTAAGGTAACAAAATGTGAATGTAATTTATAATACTTTGATTTAACTTTCGTTTATATTAACTTTTTAAACTATTTTTGTTCAAGAGAGATTTGCTTTAGAGGTCTCCAATGACTATGTTAAGAAGACATTGGGTAAAAAATGGAGAGACAATAAAAGCACGCTGAAAAACAATATTTTAAGAAAGAAATAAGCCTCGACGAAAAATTAAGAAATGTTCCGCCGGGAATGTTGAGGTACCAATGGAAAGATCAAGTTAGATTCTGGAATTCAAAGAAAGGAGAGGTATTACGTACTTTTAAAGTCTTATAAATTTTTCGATTTATAATATTTATTATATACATAATTCAAATTCCATTATGTAGGACCGTGAGCGAGTTGGAACAAGTAGCAGACAGAAACAAAAATTCAAGCACACGGTAGGTTCCAGAAGTTTTCCTTGTGTAGCTGAGGCCGAGGCATTATAATTTATTATTTCTTTCAAATATTAATGACTTTATACTATTAAATTATATTTTTTCTGCTATAATGTAGGAAGCTTCGTCTGGTCAAAAAGTTGGACGCCTTTAGCTTTTTGACATTACGCATAGAAAGAAGGATGGATCTCCGATGACATCCAAAGCCGCAGAAATTTTGGTTTATTTACTTAATAAAATTTGATTTATTATAAATATTTATAATGTTTAATTACAATAGTTTAATTCATCGTTTGTAGTTTTAAATTTATAATTTTAAGTTATTTTGAATTCCTTTTTATTATATATTTCATTTCTAACTGCTTAATTGATTTATTAGGATAAACTAAAGGAGAAGAAGGCTGAGTTTGAAGCGATTGCTTGTCGATAGTTCATTAATCTCGTTGAGATTGATAATGGAATTATTACAGATGTTTTGGGTCCTGAAAGGTACGACTGCTTCGATTGATAGTTCTGTTCATCTTGAGTATATTTATATGTAATTATCACTAATGTTTTGGATCTTAAAAGGTATGGTCGGGTTTGATGTCAAGGATCCGTGTTACCCAGGCCAATATTTTAGATCCGGCTCCCAGCAATACATGCCTTCCGAGAGTCAATCTCGTGCTAAAGTTCAGAGACTAAAAGACTAGATATTTCAGATGGAAGCGAGCACAGCTGAGCAAATTGCTCAGCTTAGAACGGAGGCAGCAGTGAGGGAGGCGGAGCATACTGCTCAACTTAAAGCGAGGCAAAGAAATGAGGAGGCAGAGAGAACATAAAGTATGAAGAACTCCATTCTGACTTCAGACTATGATGCAGTTGTTCCAACAGTCGCAGAGGCCGCCATCTTAGACATTTCCTTTCTTGTTGTAAGATGATTTTTAACATTGTTACAATTAACATTATTGTAAGAATTGTTTGAGTTATTCTTCATTTTTAAATGTATATCATATATCTTTTATTAAATTTGAAGTATCGTTTAGATTTAATGCTTTTGGTGAGATTTAAATGTTTTATTTGCTGTCTTGGGTTGAAATTATATGCAATTGCTGCTGTTTTTGGTTGGTTTTAATGCAGGGAGGGTAGGATATTGGACAAAAAGAGCATTGCAAATCTGTGCAAATTAGCGGCGTTTTTGTTAGAAGCGTCGCTAAAAGTCCCTATCATTAGCGGCGTTTTTTAGAGAAGCGCCGCTAAAAGTCCCTACCTTTAGCGGCATTTTTAGAGAAATGCCGCTAAAAGTCCCCACCTTTAGCGACGTTTTTAATAGAAGCACGCTAAAGGTGGGGCTTTAGCATTCTATAAAAACAGTAAATGTGGGGACTTTTAGCGGCTGCCCATAAAAAATGCCACTAAAAGTCCCCACATTTAGTGCGTTTTTTATAGTTACCGCTAAAAGTTAGGACTTTTTAGCGCGTTTTCACAAAACGCCGCTAACTTTTATGGCGCTATCTTTAGCATTGCCTAAAAGCGCATAAATACTATTAGTGGCGCTTAAAAGCGCCATTAAAAGTCTATTTTGGTGTAGTGCTCGTGTTATTATACTAGCAACCAAATGAGGCATAAATGTTATATTGATCAGTTCAAAAGTTTTTCAAACTCGTACTTTTGTATAGACTAAATTTCTTTCTCACCTACGTGCAGAGGCGAAGCCAGGGAGGGCTGGCATGGGCCCCGGCCCCCCTAAAATGTAATATTTCTGTTTAGGCTCTTAAAATTTTTTAAAAATTTTAAATTAGTAAAAGTAAAATTACACTTTGCCCCCTTAAAATTATAAAAATTTGATTTAATCCTTTACAAATTATAAATAAATAAACTATAAAAAATTAAAATTTTATCCGGCCCCCTTAAAAAGTTATCCTAGCTTTGCCCCTGCCTACGTGAATAACACATTTATTTTGTTTATAATAATAATAATTCATAATAAGTACAAAATATATGTAGATTAAATATGAAAATTATTTATATTAAATTAATAAACAACGTAACACCCCAAACCCTAGGCCCATGAGTCCTGAACGGATCCGGTATGACCTTGGGTAAAATAATTTGGGTCAATTTGAAAGTTTGGTAAAATTCGATAAAATTTGGCTAAGGTATTAAAAGCGGGTTTGGAAAATTTAGTTGGGCTTTTATAAATGAAGTTGGGTTGGAAAATTCTTTAAAACATTTGATCATGTAACATTTGATAAGTCGGGATTATAATTTACTTGGTGTAATTTGTTGCGATGGTAACATCTTTAAAAACCAGTAGAAGTTTATTAAGCTTGAAAAATTACTTTTAACCGGTTCATTTAATATTTATAAAATTCCATTTTTGTAACATAACATATGTAAAATAAAAATAACATCCACATAATAAATAGTGACCTTATTACAATCCCGAAATAAAAACTTAGAAATTAATAATTATAACTAAAGCAAAGTAGAAATAATTCCAACGACAAGCATGGCCGCCTCGAGTCCTCTCCGGCTCCATCTCCGCGATCTACTCATCTGCAAAATGTTAAGGGAAGGGTGAGTCACCAAGACTCATGTGTAAATCCCCCACCAGGAAAAATATAACTCATACACATTTTATTAATAAACATGCACATGCAACCCGACCAAACCATCCATACTCCTTAACTACCCCGTGTGGTCAAAACCACGGTGGTCAAAACCCTTGATGACTTAGAGTCACAAATCAAATGATGGGGCCAACCCATCGTGGTCAAAACCACCGATGACCATAGGTCACAAATAATCAAGTGTGGTCAAAACCTTTGGTGGTACCAAACCACTGGGACTTAGTCGCAAATAATCAATCGATGTGGTCAAAACCACTGATGACCATCGGTCACAATTAAACTGATGAGGCCAACCCATCTTGTGGTCAAAACCACTGATGACCATAGGTCACAAATAATCTGATGGGGCCAACCCATCTTGTGGTCAAAACCACTGGCGACAGTCCAAAAATCATCCCCCTCCTCTCATCAATCCCACCATCACATGCTTTTATAACAATTTTCATATATCATGTCATAGCATTTAATGTCATGTGATGGTATGCAAATCATACATCAAAAATCACAAGTTAGGGGACTTACCCGAAATCCATGATTATGCCACAAGCTAATCACAACCAAAAGATTAAAGCAAACAATAAAGTCATGAAATTAATAAAGTGTGTATTGAGATCTTACACACCTGTTACTTTCGTAATTCCTAGATCTCGAAACTCTGATCTACAACGCTAGATCTTGACCCTACATTCGGCCAATCATCTTTGTTAGTAGCCTTCAGCTTTTCGATCACTAAAATATTATCTATTAAAATAGATCCTTACCACTACTTACCGTAGGGGAATAAATCCCGAAAGCTTTCCTTAATGGCTATGGCTTTCCTACAATCGCTTTAATTGTATTAGTAAGAATCATAGGCCATAATTTTAATTCCAAAGAGGTGATTACCCTTACCACACTTATTGAAAATTGGCGCACCTTGTTGGAGATATGCTATTCGCCTAATGCACAATTGGAAGGCTGGAATTTTAGAAGAGGAGAAGGGTATTGACTAGGAAGAACAACAATGCTGGAAATTTTCGAGCAAATTTTTGGCTAAGAGTTAGTAGAGGATTGACAACACAATGAAAAGAGGAAGAAGAAGAAGAGTTTTTGGAATTTTCTCTTAAAGAGGAGGTATATTCACTAAAAGAAGCAAGGAAAAGTGGAAGTTTTGAATAGTTTTGGCTAGGAAACAATTGTGAATTAAGTGACAAAATTTGGGGAGAAGAAAAGAAAATTTGCTTGAACCTTGGCACTACTTTCTTTGTACCAAAGCAGATATGAACACGACCCCAAAGAATCCAATATTGGCAATCACTCCCCCACATGTGATAATTTGGCTTTTAATTATCACTCATAAAAATAACACTTATCTTCCACTTATCTCCTATCCTTTTCTTAACCAATTTAAGAGCAATTAAACTACTAATTACTCCCCCCTTCCAATTGAAATTAAGCAGAAAAAATAAGCCTTATCTTAACACTTGAAGAGTCCCGTATGCTGCCAATTCTCCCATACACGCCGAGAGTAAAAAAATAAAATCAAGGTCTTTGCTTCCTTGATTCGAACCGATGACTGATGTAGGAAGCGAAGAACCCTTTAAGCGCCCAAACCAACTCTTCCACCTTAACTTTCATGTTAAATATTTCCACCATTTATTTATAAAGCCTTATACAGAGCCCTTTTCTCTTTTAGTGCCAAAGCCCAAAAATAACACTCCTTGCGTCCCTTGCGTTTCGAACCCGAGACATTCGTGCCAACACCCTTAAGTGGTGCATGGAAGCCACTTTACCAAAGCCTTTCTTATGCTAAAAATGCCTACAAAAATTCTTTTAAAGCCTTCTTAGCCCAATCCCCTTTTTAACGCTAAAAAAATAAAAGCCCATCTGCTCCCCATATTACTCGAACTCCTTTCCCTTGGCACTCCCTTTGCACCTTAGCGCCCAAGCCACTTTGCCAATTCATTTCTTGTGTCCTAAACTCCACAAAATATTTTTAAGACCTTCTTGCCTAGTTTCCCCTTTTTGCCCTTAAAAATAAAATTTCTCCTAAAGCTCGGGCCTTCCCTTAGCTTATCACTAGCACCTAAAATACCTCAATTAACACCATGATAACCACACTTATGCAAAATAATTTAAAACAAAATTTACCCCTATTCCAGGATATTACAATTCTACCCCCTTATAAATAATTTCGTCCTCGAAATTACTTACATCGTTCAATCGTGCATCCTTAACTCATCATACTACGCTGTTGCTGCGCACTCTGATCTTAAAGAACTATCATGCTTTCTAGACACATTCTCTAAGTTCACAATCAAAGTTCCATACACTACACTAGCAACATAAGAACGAACTAACTTAACCACAAACAAGACAATTGAAGGTATTCCAAAAATAAGAACTTACCTGTTGGCACATCTTCCCCCTCGCGACGGCCGACTGCGTAAACCAACCTTGGCTGCCTTGCATCTGCACCTTCAGCCTCTCTGTTTGGCGCTCCACGACCTCGGCCTGAACCATTTCTACCCGGCTGTACATAACCTTGGCCTATTGTCCGAGCCCTATTCGGATCTTGAGGACAGTCTTTAATCAGGTGAGACTTAGACTTACACCTAAAACATTCCCATTCCCGGTTCCAGCACTTGCCAACATGATACCTTCCACATCGAAAGCACACAGACGATCCAGTTTTACATGAGTGACTTAGCAACACGAATAGAATTTTTAACCCTCGGTCTTTTAGAAGACCTCGGATGATTCAGATGATCCAAAATTCCTCCTATCCCGGTTCTTATCCTTATCTACATTACGCCTCATAGAGTTCTTAATTCCCTCAGCTACCTTAGCTTTTTCGACTAACACAGCGAACTCCCGTTCCTACTGAGGAGCTATCAATAGTCTCAGGTCGTCCCTTAATCCGTCCTCAAATCGGACACATCGTTCATGTTCTGTAGCAATTACTCCTCGAGCATATCGGCTTAACCTTAGGAATTACGCCTCGATTACATTACGGACTTGTTCCTTGAACCAACCACAAACGCCTTCCTCTGCGCATCAATATAATGAGTTCCAACATACTTCTTTGCACGCCGCCTTGACATACTCCCAAGTGAGATCCTCGGTGTGGCACTATCTCGAATCGTTAGCCACCATTGATATGCCTTGTCACGAAGCGGCGCCACCATTCCTTTCACTTTCTCCTCGGGGCTCGGATCGAGCTCATCCATAATTATTCGATTGCTTCCAACCAATATTCACCGCATTTGGGTGCCACGCGTCGCCCGAAACACCTCGGCTCCATTAGCTCGAGTCGCTCGGTACGGACTTCCTAGCTCTCATATTCCACTTGCTCCGACCACCATCTCTAAAACTTCGGCCACAACTGCGATACCGCATCATCCCGTTTGATCTTCTTTTCATTACCAAATACTGGTGGTAGTGGCGGTGGTACCCCATTCTCGGAACCTTGACCCGACCCAGCGGAGTTCAGACCTGACCATTCTACCTCTCTGGCGTCCCACGGCGACCACGTCGTCTAGAACTCATTTCTAGCACCTCGATTTAGTCGATTTAAGAAATTTTATGCATTAGAAATTTTGGTCCACTATTTATCCACGAGTAGTTTTATGAAATGAAGTTCAGAAGTTGCTCTTTCGATCAATCAGAGTTTCAGTTTGAGTTCACTACTCTAATCCAAAGAATCACATTCACATTCACATTCACATTCACACCATCCAACATACTATTATGGGCATTCTTATCCATTCCCCACCCAGGGGTAATTTCGTCATTTTTCCTACAAAGGTACTTTGGTAATAAATCGGGGTCGATTAAAATCTTAATAAACCAAGATATTTTGAATTTCAAAACTCGAGGTGTTTTGGAAATTTTCTCAAATCAAAGGTATGACATAATTTTTTTTTTGGAATTGAGGTTATTTTGGTAATTTTGTTCATCGAGGATAATTTTGTAAATTTTCAAATCGAGGTATCTTGAATTTTCATAAAATAGCGTTTTGTATACTTTTGCAAAGTAGGGAAATTTTATTAAAATTGGGGTTAAACGAGAAATTTTGAAAGTCGAGGGCATTTTGGTAATTTTCAACACAGGGTATTTTCAGTAAATTTCCCCAAATCGTAGTATCTTGATATTTTGAAAACTAGAGATTTTGGCATTTTGCAAAGTAAGATTAGCAAAAGTTGAGGGTAGTATGGTAATTTTTTCAATCAAGGGTTTTTAGTCTTTCACAATCTGGGGCATTTTTGTAATTTTGTAAATCGGAGATACTTTGGAAAAATTTTCACAATAATCTTTTACTACAATTAAAAGGGTAATTTATGGATTTTAAAACTAGGAATTTTATAAAGCTGCATGGCTAGTCCCTTTCGGGTTTTAATTATCGGGTTTAGCTTTATGAACAAGTCCTCTTGGTCAAGGTGAGCCAGTAGCTACGCACCGGTAGGATTCAGTGGAGAGGAGGTGAGTCACGCTGACTTTGCTTAAATACCAAACTCCCAGAATACCAATCCTAGACATTTGCACCATGGTTGCCACACCTTAACTTCGGCAACTTACTTCACAGTTTGTTTGATTGTCCTTAAGTCTTATGTATGTGTTTGAGTGCACTAGCCCTAGGGTTCAATAGCCTAATATTCTAATCTACAAGCCCACATAAGCCCATAATATTCACATATAAATCACTTCATCAATTAGAGGTACTTACAGTGGACTTGGTCGGAGATCAGTGCCATGCCGAATAACTCGAAAAATTTTATGAAAGCCCAAATCTTTGAAAAGCCCAAAAAAGTTTTTGGGCCCAAAACCTCAAAGTGAGTTTTGAACCGGACTCGATACCAAAATGAACACCCCAAACCCGGCCCATGAGTCTGTGGGATCCGGTATGTCCTTTGGGTAAAATAATTTGGGTCAATTTGAAAGTTTGGTAAAAATTGATAAAATTTGGCTAAGGTATTAAAAGCGGGATTTGGAAAATTTAGTTGGGCTTTTTATAAATGAAGTTGGGTTGGAAAATTCTTTGAAAACATTTGATCATGTAACATTTGATAAGTCAGGATTATAATTTACTTGGTGTAATTTGTTACCCAGTGGTAACATCTTTAAAAACCCGTAGAAGTTTATTAAGCTTGAAAAATTACTTTTAACGAGTTCATTTAATATTTATAAAATTCCATTTTGTAACATAACATATGTAAAATAAAAATAACATCCACATAATAAATAGCGGCTTTATTACAATCCCGAAATAAAAACTTAGAAATTAATAATTATAACTAAAGCAAAGTAGAAATAATTCCAACGACAAGCATGGCGCCTCGAGTCCTCTCCGGCTCCATCTCGCGATCTACTCATACGCAAAATGTTAAGGGAAGGGTGAGTCACCAAGACTCGATGTGTAAATCCCCACAGGAAAAATATAGCTCATACACATTTTATTAATAAACATGCACATGCAACCCGACCTAACCATCCATACTTCTTAACTACCCGTGTGGTCAAAACCATCGATGACTTAGAGTCACAAATCAAATGATGGGGCCAACCCATCGTGTGGTCAAAACCACTGATGACCATAGGTCACAAATAATCAAGTGTGGTCAAAACCATTTGGTGGTACCAAACCACTGGGACTTAGTCGCAAATAATCAATCGATGTGGTCAAAACCCGATGACCATCGGTCACAATTAAAGCGATGGGGCCAACTCATCTTGTGGTCAAAACCAGCGATGACCATAGGTCACAAATAATCGATGGGGCCAACCCATCTTGTGGTCAAAACCAGCAGCAACAGTCCAAAAATCATCCCCCTCCTCTCATCAATCCCACCATCACATGCTTTTATAACAATTTTCATATATCATGTCATAGCATTTAATGTCATGTGATGGTATGCAAATCATACATCAAAAATCACAAGTTAGGGGACTTACCTAAAATCCATGATTATGCCACAAGCTAATCACAACCAAAAGATTAAAGCAAACAATAAAGTCATGAAATTAATAAAGTGTGTATTGAGATCTTACACACCTATTACTTTCATAATTCCTAGATCTCGAAACTCCGATCTACAACGCTAGATCTTGACCTACATTCACCAATCATCTTTGTTAGTAGCCTTGACTTTTCGATCACTAAAATATTATCTATTAAAATAGATCCTTACCACCACTTACAGTAGGGAATAAATCCAAAGCTTTCCTTAATGGCTATGGCTTCCTACAATCGCTTTAATTGTATTAGTAAGAATCATAGGCCATAATTTTAATTCAAAGAGGTGATTACCCTTACCACACTTATTGAAAATTAGCGGCACCTTGTTGGAGATATGCTATTCGACCTAATGCACAATTGGAAGGTTGGAATTTTAGAGAAGAGGAGAAGGGTATTGACTAGGAAGAACAACAATCTTTGGAAATTTACGAGCAAATTTTTGGCTAAGAGTTAGTAGAGGATTGACAACACAATGATGAGAGGAAGAAGAAGAAGAGTTTCTTTGGAATTTTCTCTTAAAAGAAGAGGTATATTCGCTAAAAGAAGCAAGGAAAAGCTGGAAGTTTTGAATAGTTTTGGCTAGGAAACAATTGTGAATTCGGCGTGACAAAATTTGGGGAGAAGAAAAGAAAATTTGCTTGAACCTTGGCACTACTTTCTTGTACCAAAACAAATATGGATGACCCCAAAGAGTCTAATATTAAGCAATCACTCCCCCACATGTGATAATTTGGCTTTTAATTATCACTCATAAAAATAACACTTATCTTCCACTTATCTCCTATCCTTTTCTTAACCAATTTAAGAGCAATTAAACTACTAATTACTCCCCTTCCGGTGAAATTAAGCGGAAAAAATAAGCCTTATCATAACACTTGAAGAGTCCCGTATGCTGCCAATTCTCCCATACACGCCAGCAGAAAAAAAAAAATAAAAATCAAGGTACTACTTCCTTGATTCGAACCGATGTTTCTTTATGAAGCGGCTGACCCTTTAAGCGCCCCAAACCAACTCTTCCACCTTAACTTTCATGTTAAATATTCCCACCATTTATTTATAAAGCCTTATACCTGAGCCCTTTTCTCTTTTAGCGCTAAAGCCCAAAAATAACACTCCTTGCGTCCCTTGCGTTTTGAACCCGAGACATTCGTGTTAACACCCTTAAGTGGCGATGGAAGCCACTTTACTAAAGCCTTTCTTATGCTAAAAATGCCTACAAAAATTCTTTTAAAGCCTTCTTAGCCCAATCCCCTCTTTAACGCTAAAAAAATAAAAGCCCATCTGCTCCCCATGTTACTCGAACTCCTTCACCTTGGCACTCCCTTTGCACCTTAGCGCCCAAGCCACTTTGCCAATTCATTTCTTGTGTCCTAAACTCCACAAAATATTTTTAAGACCTTCTTGCCTAGTTTCCCCTTTTTGTCCTTAAAAATAAAATTTCTCCTAAAGCTCGGGCCTTCCCTTAGCTTATCACTAGCACCTAAAATACCTCAATTAACACCATGATAACCACACTTATGCAAAATAATTTAAAAAAAAATTTACCCCTATTCCAGGATATTACAAACACATTTAATAATAGTTAAAAATAAGCTTTTTTTAAATAATTAATTACAAAAATAGATTGAAGGAAAATTTATTTGTGAAATTGAGGTATTGTTTTTATCAACTTTTTGTTTTGGTGAAAGTTTCGTGCTGGATTCATCCACCTGAAACTACAAGCCTGTCTACTTGGACGTCATTCATTATTTTCCTTTTCAAAGTTCCCATCTTATCCGACTAACTTCATCTTTTGTTGAATGTTGTGATACGTTTTAAAAAAAAATTGATAACTTATTTTATTTAATTTTAAATTTATATTATTTTTCAAATTACTTAAAATAAATAAAAATAATATTTGTTAACTTTATTGATATGACGTATATTTGAATTATAATGTTAACAATGAATTAATTTTAAAAATTAAAAATTATAAAAATATTTTAGAAATTTTAAAATATTTAAAAAGTATTAAAATATTTAAAATATATTATATTTTTAATATTTTAGTTTTGAAAATTAATAAAAACTAATGTGACATACACACGTCAATTTGAGTGTATTCCAAATTAGTATAATTAATAAATATTAAATTTTTTATTTATGTTGGACTGATTTAGTAAACAACACAAATTTAGAAGTTAAAATAGATGAAAAATTGAATAGGAAATTAAACCAACTATTAAGCCAAATTTTATAATTTTTATTTTATTTTTATAATTTTATAATAATTTATTAATTAAAATCAGGTTTATAATTGAAATGAGGAACCAAAATTCCACCACAAAGATTAAGTGAATCCTTATAATAAAGTTACTTCTCTTGACCCTAAACGAATACTCGAATAATCATGATTCACATTTAAAGGATTATAAATTTACTTTGCTGATGGATATGGTCTTTCATAATCAACGAAACAGAATGGAAATTCTTGAGGTGGCCCAAGTTACCCCAACCTCTAACTCACCAGAATCAACGACTGAGTTCCGTCTTCCACTCACTTTCTCCGACATATTCTGGTTCAAGTTTCCTCCTGTTGAGCGCCTCTTCTTTTACCAACTCGACGAGTTAACCCCTGCCTGTTTCAACTCAGTTATCCTCCCCAAACTCAAGCGCTCTCTTTCTCTCACACTCGTCCATTACCTCCCCCTCGCTGGCAATCTCAAGTGGCCACCAAACGAACCTAAACCCATCATTTTATACACTCCAAACGATGGAGTTTCCCTCACAGTTGCCCACTCCGATGCCGACTTTAACATCCTCTCCAGCGATGGGGTCTATGACGCTGCTGAGTTGCATCCTCTCAAACCTGACCTCGTAACTTCAGATGTTTCGGCAACAGTTATAGCTTTGCAAGTAACCCTTTTCCCAAATAAGGGGTTTTGCATAGGAATCACAGCTCACCATGCAGTTCTTGATGGCCAAACCACAACTATGTTCATCAAATCCTGGGCTTATATATGCAAGCAAGGGAACGACGAGAACTCACCCTTGCCACCTGAGCTAACACCATTTTTCGACAGGTCTGTTGTCAAAGGTCCTGATGGACTTGACATGTTATATTTGAACCAGTGGCTAGCTATTAGCGGGTCAGATTCAGATACAAGTAAGAAAAGCCTGAAAATCACGACAAGTGCAGGAGGAGGAGCAGCATCAGATCTAGTTCGAGCAACGTTTGAGATTACTCGTGAAGATTTCAAAAAGTTAAGAGAAAGGCTGTTACATAAACTATCAGATATTGGGACAGAAGTGCATCTATCAACTTTTGTGCTTTCGTTTGCTTATGTAACAACTTGCATGGTGAAAGCTAGAGGAGGAGATGGAGATAGAAAAGTTGTTTTCGCATTCATAGCTGATTGCAGGCCACGATTAAACCCTCCTGTCTCACAAAACTATTTCGGAAACTGTAATAGACCTAAAATTGAAGTGGCGAAAGCAATGGATTTCCTTGATGAAAGCGGGTTTGTGTTTGCTGTTAAGAAAGTAACTGGGATGGTTAAAGCTTTAACGGAGAGATGGGTTCTTGAAGGAATGGAAAAGATGCTATCATATTCTTTAGATGTTTTTAAAGAAGCATCTGAGTCAAAGCTTCAAATTATATCTGTTGCGGGGTCGCCTCGATTTGGTGTTTATGGAGTAGATTTTGGATGGGGCAAACCCCATAAGGTGGTAATTGTTTCCATTGATAAGAGTGGAACTATTTCCATGGCAGAAAGTAGAGATGGGAGCGGGGGGGTTGAAATTGGTTTGGCTTTGAATAAGCACGAGATGAACATTTTTTCTGGGTTGTTTCCTAGATACGTATAACGGGAGGGTTTATTTTAATTTGTTTTGTTTGTTTTGTAATGATATTTTATTAATATTATATGAAAATCAAGCTTTGATATTATGTTATTTTTCATTCAAGTAGAGGTCGATTGCTCCACTTTATGTTCTTTAAGCAGAAAAGAAAACAAGTGGAGGTAGGTGGTCGATTGCTTACCCCACTTTTATCTTTTTCTCCAAATAATTGAGTTTTGAGTACTTTTTACTAAATAATTTTTTGTTTGATATAAATGTTAAGGAAATTCCGAAAAACACTGATGACTGAGAAGGGCCTTTATTGCTTTCCACAAAAGCATCATACAAGCATTAATTAAGTGATGGAGCCATGTTAGCTGCAGGGGTGAATTACCCATAAATGCCGCCGGGGAAAGGATTGGATGGAATGGTTACGCCACGTCATCCGTATCCCTTCCTAATTAGTCAATGACATATCAACTATTTTTACATGTCATTTACACCTCATTTGATTAGATTTTTTAATTATTTAATAACATGTCTCATTTACAACTCATTTAATTAGATTTTTTAATCACAAATCCCTAAAATCCCAATTAAAAATTATTCAACCCTAATAACAATTCTATCTTCTCCCTTACTGCTAACGTTTTTAGATTTTTTAATCCCAAATCACTAAAATCCCAATTCAAAATTATTCAACCCCAAAAATTCTATCTTCACGTCTTTGCTTCGCGCTTGCCGCTATTTTTTTTTTTCGCAAGCTGTTTTGTTGCTTCAACTACTTTGCTTCAATTTGCAATACCCAACTCTCGTGGTTTGCTTCAATTCACGTATGCATGGAGTTGCAAGAGAAGAAAAAACCTTGAGAGTGAAAAGGAGATCATGATTAACAAAATGATGCCATAAAGAGTTCTGAAGCTTTCAATCAAGTCACCAAATCAAACTCTCGAAATCGGAGGAGATTAGCTAAGAAGAAATTGAGAGAACAACTTACTTGCTTGTTGCTATCTTGTCTAGTTTAGGCATCTCTTCAATGGTGATTATGGTACATTTATTGCGAGTTTTCATGGCGGATGGAGGTAATTATAACAACTTAAAACTAATTATTTTTCAGGTTATTTTCGGTCTTGATGTGGTTTGGTTTGAATAATTACATGGTGGGTAATTTCAAGCTCTTGGAGATGTTTGGGTTGTATAAGTTGGAAATCTTGGTTGTAAGTTCATTGTGTTTGGATGAAAAGATTACCAATATATCTAATATTAGTCGTTTTATATCATTAATTATCAACTCTTGAGGAGAACTTTTAGTAATTGATCATCTTTGTTCATTGTGGAAAACTATAAATTGCCACGGAAGGAAATAGAGATTTGATTTACGGACATGGATTACAACATCTGAGTTCGTCTTAACTTTTTACTTTGGAGGGTGGTCACTTCCAAGTCTCCTCCTACTTGAAATTTTCCCTAATCGAATCGGGCAAAAGCTATGGCGTTACGTATGTCGATTGCTTGCGTAATTTTCTCCTCTTTTCTTTTCTCTTTTCTTCCATATCATTTGTCCAGAAGAGATTGTGGCGACTTTTGACTCGCAAGGCGGGATATGAAATTATTAGGAAACAAAATAGAAATAGAGAATCTTATTGCTATCTTCGATGTTCTTTTATTGGTTGCTTTTACATTGCTCTTGGATAATTAATTTCTTGGTTGGTTTGCTCTTCTGCGCTTGCTAGAGCAACTCGGTCCTGACTCTTCTACTTGATTCTCGTCGTTTGCATGATGAAAGAATTTGCCAATAAAGTCACCAAACTCCAGCAAGAAGCAACAAGAACGCTTCTGACTAAGCAAGTGCACTGTAATAACTATTACTTTACCTTTGTTCTCTTCAAGTTTCTGGTGATGTTTCAATAAAATTGTAGGTTTTAGAAAGGCCACCTTCAAAAACAATCTGCTATAATATTTGTCATTGTGATTCAATTTACAAACAAATTACGTGTTGATATTGTGCATATTTACTTGAGCTTCGATTTTGGCTATTACATTGACAATTGATTTAATATAGCAACTAAGGTTATTGTGGATGTTTCACTTGCTTAGCGATAAATTTGTGTGGATTTTAAGTTGATTGAGATGAGATTCAAGGTTCAGTCTCTATATTTGTAAATCTTTCCTCCTTTCCCCATTGCAATTTACTTATTCAATTGTATAAAAAAATTAATTGGTTATTATCGAAGTAACATGATCTTTGTTTAGATAACCGATTGAAAATAGAACAAATAATCTAAAATTAATATTTGCAATGATTTATAAACGCCTTTAATAATCCAACATAAAAGCAAGATAGAATAAAAATATATCGAATTACCAAAACAATATTCTTGTAAAATATTGATTGAACTTATTTCATACTAAATAATAACTAAAACAAAATACAAGATAACACTATAAAAACCATATAATAGTATTATTATCAAAACATTATGAAAGAATTACAAATAATAATAAAATTGAAGTAATAATAAAATTGAAGTATTTCTCATGAATTATCATCGGTCTTTTGAGATTCTAAACCATTTGAGAAATGTTCTGCATTAAAAGTTTTATACGGTTAAATAAACCCTTGAATTATATATATAATAATTTGTGACAATATAAGTAAAACATATTACTTGAGTCTTGAATAGCGATGGATCATTCTCTTCCAGCAATTTAGTATAACTCATTTTAGATGAAGAATTGAACCTCCAATTTGAAGAAAATCCTAAATAAAAATATTTTTACGATACATGTATTTAAATATTTATGATTTTGACATTTAAAAGAATAATGCATTCAATTAATACGTAGAGGATGAAAAAGTGATTATGGTAGTTTGGAGCCATTAACATTGGGATTTGATGATAGGAAGAATAACCATGAGTTTGAGACTCCATTGGGAGAGGCACTATTGGAGAACCTTCGTGCATAAGTGATTTGTTGCCTTAGTCAAAATAAAATTATTTGTTAAATTCAAGATATAAATTAATTAAATAACATAACAAATAGATGCAAATATAATAATAAAGGAAAACATACTCACTTGATATTTTCTCCTTATCTTTTGAAACTTGAGAGGATTGCCTTCTTTGTTTTTTCTTTTGATTTTTCTCGAATTGGCTTTTCATTCGAGAATTTCTTGAACCCTTTGTTTTGACACATCTGAGGATCAAACATTAATTTTCACTTGATCTCCCATTGCCATCATTGGTATTATGAGGAAAAGATGTATGCTTTGAAATTTCGAATCATTAGCTTCTTGCATAGTTGCCATCTCCTTTTCAACTAAGTGCAATGCCTCAAATAGTTTTTCTTTGACAATTTGAGTACACTTAGGATTCAATGAACCTTTGTCAAAAGGTTGTAACCAATATGATTCAACTCATTCGAGGCGCAATAAACAACTAGATTTTTCTTCATGTCTTGATGAGGCTCCAAAATCACTTGCCAACAACGACTTTGCTTTTTTGTCCATCTCCTAAGTATATATTTATCGGTATCTCTTTAATGTTATTCATAAGAAAAACCCGTAAAGCATGACGACAAAGTAATCCAAGACTTTCAAACATATTACAACTACATGAGACAATGCTATTTGAACATCAAACTCCACATAGTAAATTCTTTCACGTCCATCTTCACTCACATGATATAAAGAAATATTTTCGATATTACTAAATTCAACACAATTCAAGCCTATGCAATCCATCAACTCCTCTTCAAACCTTTTAAACATAGCAAGAGTGTAAACATTGGATGCATGCTTCAAAATTCCACGTCCATTAATTTTGTTTGGTGCTCCATTTTTACATTGAAAATCTTGATTTAACTCTATCTGGCGAAATTCTTTTGCCTTTTCCTCATAATGTTGTATAACCTGAATAAGAGATAAAGAGTAATTCATAATCTGATGTAATATGCTATTCATAATCTCGCTTCTTTGAGTGGATCTAATTCGAGCCGAAAAAATATCTATGCTAAAGGCAGGGCACCATTTTACGCGAAGCTCATATAGTCTCTTAAGCCAAGCATGGTCTTGAAGTTCAAAATTTTCAATCATGTTAGCCCAACTTGATTCAAACTCGGTTTCACTTTCACATCCATAAAAGCATTTATTAAATTGTGCTTTGAACTCGGAGTTGACAAAACGACTAGGAAGATGTTGTTTAACATTATTTGAAATATGCCACATGCATAATCTATGAGAAGATTCTGGGAGGACAATCTCTACTGCTTTCATCATTGCTTGATCTTGATCAGTAAAAATACTTTTTGGTTGTCGATGGCCCATGGCTTCTAAAAATGTTTCAAATAGCCAAGTAAATGACTCAGTGGTTTCATTCGATAAAAAAGCACAATCGAACAAAATAGTATTCCAGTGATTGTTGATTCCGAAAAATGGAGCACAAACCAAATTATACTTATTGGTTCACAAGAACATCTCCAAAACAATTGTAATCCAATTTTGATCTTCCATCTCTCCAAAAAAAATTAGCTAGTCGATTATTCTGGTCCACTTGCATTGAATTGAAAAACATAGGGTCTTCAGCTTGCTTATGTTTGAAAAATTGATAATGCTCTGTGCATCCCCTGCTTCAATCAGTTTCTCTCTTTCAATTCTTAAGAAATTATGACAATCTCGTTTGGTAAATGTAATATTTTCAAACCCAATCTCCTTCCTGAGAAATGAATATGAACTTGTTTGTTTAATTCTGCGAAACCATTGAGCGAATAACATCTCCATGTCCTTCCAAAATTTTTCTTCACGATCTTAAATTAATTCTTTCTTCCGAAGTTGCTAAGTGGTGATTATGATAATCATTAAAGTAAGAAACAACCCAAACACCTTTGTCTATTGTGAAGCAATTTTAGCTTGACAACTTTGTCCTTGTCTCTAGGCGATTAAATTTTTCACTTTGCCAATATCTTCGTGTTCATGATACCCAGTTCGAGCATAAAAATTCACATTGTCTTATAGGTTCGGTCATACCGTCTCTTATTTCCTTTTCGAATACTAAGCCCCTTACTCAAAGCAAGCGATTATAAAATTATAAGCCTCTTCTTGAATGCACTTTCGGTCCACTTTTATTTCTTCAATGAAATTATCTTGATTTGACAAGATGAACTATATCATCTTGATTTGTCTCCATAAATGAAAATTATAAATTAACAAAACACGAGAATAAATTTTAATATATAATAAAAATCATGGTAATATAAGAAATCTTTAAAAACTTAAAAGAACAATTCAAATCTAATAAAACACGACTCAAAAATCATATATATTTTTAGTACGCCAAGTCATTCTTGTTAAAAATCACAATTATTTCAAAGAATCTAAATAGAACTATATTTCAAGCGAATGAAAATCAAGTGAAAATACTTAACATATCAAACTAAATCACCCAACCAACCTTGAATAACCTAACATGTTGATCCAATTGTGCAAAATGCTAGAATTCACTAATTTTATCTAAAACTATTTAATTGTATTGTATTACATGAAAAGCTATCTAAAGATTAGATCTTTGTTTTTTCTCAAGAATAGTTTAAACTATTCATTTAATTATTAGGAACTAGTATTGACTTTCTTGCTTTCCTATCTATTTTAGCATAATAGAAAAAAAAAACCTCACTGTAAAATAAATTGTAGCGACAACGTCAAAAACCAAAGCAAATCAACGAAAAAGCGATAGTAGTTCTTTGGAAAAAAATAGCACGAGGCGGAGGGTAGAGATGTGAAGCGAGTAATTGAAGCGAGAACAATAGCGGCTGATGCAATGAGGTAGAGATGTGAAGCGAGTAATAGCGAGCGAGGCGTTAACAAAAATCTAAAAGCGTTACCAGTAAGGAGAGGTGAAGATAGTAAGGGTAGAAAGCGTTAGCGATAAGGTTGTTATTAGGGTTGAATAATTTTAATTGAGATTTTAGGATTTGTGATTAAAAATCTAATTAAATGAGTTGTAAATGAGATATGTCATTAAATAATTAAAAAATCTAATAAAATAAGGTGTAAATGGCATGTAAAAAAATAGCTGATATGTCATTAATTGATTGGGAAGGGATACGGATGACGTGGCGTAACCGTTTCATCCAATCCTTTCCCAATGCCGGTATGTATGGTTAAAATTTATTGGATTAGGCCAAATTTGGAAAGAAAGAACGAAAATGAGTGTTTTCCATAATGCCTACCCAACACCCGAGCGGTCAAATTATAATGGCTCCCCTTCCCCCAACGGCTATTTCAACAAAATTTTAACTACTTATCTTTAATCGGACCATACTTGAGAGATGCGATATTTTTGCATATGGGTAGAGGATGTAAATTGGACCCCACACTTATAAGCGCGTTGGTGAAAAGATGGAGATCCGAAATGCACACATTCCATCTTACTATCACCTTTGGAAGATGTGCGATTCTGTTTCGAGTTAATGATTGGTAGTGATTGGGTCAGTTGTCGTAGTTAATTGGAAAGATGTCTACGAGCAACTTTTAGGGAGGGTTTCGAACTCAATTTATAGAGCCCGGATAGATGTGAATTGGTTGAAAAGAAATTTTGTTGGGCTCAATGCGAAATTGAGTATTGAAAGAGTGTCGTATTGAAGTTTGGTTTGGTAAATTTTGATGTTTGACTAGTTAATTAAGGAAACAAGACTAAATCGTAAAAGATGTAAAACTTAATCTCTATTGATTGCTATTAGCTCAAATGAGTGTTAATGTTTGTTTAAGGATCTAAATGGTAATTATACCCTTTTTACGGTTATTGGACGGTTAGTGGAGGAAATTGAATTAAATATATGTGTTTTATAATATTAATTTTAAATTAAACAAAAGTTAAAACAAGTAAAAACAAGTCGTCGTCTTCTTTATTTGTTCTTCCATCGAAAAACCAAACATAAAAACACCATGGATAAAGCTTAAGGTTTGGCTAAGCAAGGATTCATGCATGTAAGCAAGTCGTTGTAGCTTAATCTAGCTAGCCCAATGACTATTTTGAAATACTTTCAAAGTTTTGAAAATTTATCATTGATGTTCTTGAAGCTTTTTAGGTGTTAATTCTTGAGTTTGAAGCTTGATGATGAAATTAGACTATTTTGTAAAGTGATTTTGAATAGTTTTTAAGTTTAGGGACTAAAATAATAAAATATTAAATTTAGCATGAATTTATTGTAAACTTTCATTAATTATGGGTTGTAAAAGAGTAAAGGTGAATTCAGCCTAAGGGTTTTGGGCTTAATTTTGAAAAAAAAATAAGTTTTAATTTAGGGACTAAAGTGAATAAAAGGTAAAAGTTTATGGAAAATTGCTAAGTAGTCCTTAGTATGGTGTTTGTTGTTTTTTTCATTTAGGCTAGTTCGTATTAGGTTATTTTTTTATTGATAATTACTTATGTTTGTATTAAGTATATAAATGTTGGCATGATTATTGAAATAAATGTTGAAGCGGATATTGAAGGACTAAATTGTAACGTATAGCAATTTACCTATTTGGAAATGAATTTAGAGTTGATATAGAATGCATATGATCATGCTGAATATGGTTTTATGTTATAATGATGGAAAGAGTATGAGAATTGAGTTAAGGCTTGTGTGAGCTTAGTGAATGATTAAGATACAAATGACATGTCATTAGGATTTATCAAGCACTATGAGCCAGTGATTATATTGATCAGGTACTATGTATCAGTGACCATATTATTAGGTACTTTGTATCGGTGTTATATTTATGGTTCATGTGCATACCATGTTCATAGATAGTATAGAATGATGTACTAACCTATTTGGTTATGTTGTGAAATGTATAAGGTGATTATGAAATGATAAGTATGTATGTTATTTGCATTAAGTAAATTATGAAATGCCAAGTACGTTGTGTTTAAATTTTATACAAACTTACTAAGATTTAAGTAAGCTTAACTTGTTTCATTTTCTTCCTTGTAGATTTTTGGATTCATGTTATCAATTGAATCGTCTTTGGAGAATCACACTATCTGTCAACTCTTTTGGTAGATTTTTATCTATTTTGGACTAAGTTATAAGTGGCATGTAAATAGGTGTTTTGGTTACAAATGTATATATATGCAAGTTGTGGGTTGAAATAGTACATGGATGTTAAAATGGTACTTTGGCTAAGTTGGTAGCTTTATGGATATGAAAGTCTATTTATATGAAATTCTTTGATCTTGCTCTATAAGTTATAAGGTACTGTGGAATGGATAGGTATGGCATGTAAATGCATTAGATGTTATATGTTTGAGCTCTTATGTAACATTTGGGTGAAGTAGACTTTAAATTGGTTAAGTTAGGTTATGTGGTCCATAAGGTAAGGTTATGGTAAGTGTTTATAAATGTTACGTTTTGGTATTTGAAATGATGATTATGTGAGAATGTTTAGGTATGTGATTTTTTGTATGAATGATGATGAATGTGTGATTGTAAATGGTTCAATTGAGGTGTCAAGTGTGGCATATTGGTTAGGCACTTAGGATGGATGTTTTAAGGTGTGGTTTTGGTTTTTTTTTCTTTTTTATGTTTTTGAGCAGGTTGATTAATGGTTAAATGCTTGCTTATGGATTAAGTGAACCTAGGATGTTGTTGCTTGCTTTAGAAGGTATTTTAAGTGCACACGGTCTGCCACATGATAGTGTTCCATACCCGGGCATATGGCATGGCAATGTGGTCTATTTAATTTAGGTGTTAATTGGTCCATATGGCTACAATTTGTTACACGGCCTGGAAACACAACCATGTGACCCAGCCTTACATGGCTTTAGTCTGTTTCACGACTTAGGCACATTTCACGACTTATGCACACGACTATGTCTTCTAGCATCACAGGGCATCAGCCTGTTACATGGCCTGGCCACCCGATAGTGTGACCCATGTTTTTACTTTTTACCTATTATTTCATAAAAGTTACATATTAATCATGATTTGTTTCTAAGTTGGTTTAAGAGCTTCGTAAGCTCAATTAAAGCTCAGTTTTGGTTGTAAATCATATTACAATGATATGGTTGAATGCTTGATGTTTTAATTTGATATTTAAGTTGAATTATTGGATGATAGATGTTTTTAATTGTTGTAACATCTTGTAGCTCGTCTGACAACCAGACCAGGTTAGGTGTGTTACATTACAAGTTTATTAAACTTCTATGTTTAACACTATGTCGTGATACTGGACGTTTCCAACAATTTTCTAAACTTCACTATTGACTTCAATCGTTATTCATGACCATCGTTGCCCTTCCAATTGATTCCACTTCTTTTGGGATCTCTTCATTTATCATATTCCTTCGTAATTTGGTTTTCTACACCAACACAACTGAAGAGATATCCTCAATCGAGGATGTTATAGGTTAAATTGAATAAGGCATAACATTCCTCCCCTATTGATCCCTTACTTTGGGAATTGAGGCTGCATTTGAAAGCTTTTATTTTGCCATCGATTTTTATAATAAACTCGTTTTACTCGAGATTGATAGTCGATTTAAAAGTGGCAAAAAATGGCCTACCCAATAGAATGGGGATTTCCCAATTATCCTTAAAGTCAAGAACTACAAAGTTTATGAGGATTGTGAATCCCTACCTTAACTAATACATCCTCAAGTACACCTTTCGGGTGTACTAAGGATCTATCGGCAAGTTGTAGCGTAATTGAGGTGTTCTTAAGATTCCCGAGACTGAGGTTCCGATTGATCGATAGGGGCATTAAATTTATGCTTGCCCCTAAATCGTAGAGGGCCTTGCTAAAGTGTTGATCCCCTATCTCTATTGGAATTGTGAAACTACTTGGATATTTTAATCTTGGGGTATCTTATTTGTGATTAGCACGCTACGCGAAGCATCAATGTCAATTTGCTCGCCCCTTTTCATTTTCCTATGTTGTTTCATAATTTCTTTTAGGTACTTGACATATTTTGGAATTTTATTGATAAGCTCTAAGAACGGTAGTTTGACATTGAGGTATTTAAATAAACTCAAAAAAAATAAAAAAATCCTTCTCATCCTTCCTTTGCTTGTCTTCTAGTCTCGTCGAGAATAGTGCCGCCTTTGTGCTTTGAATTGAGACTACTGGATCAGGCATCGGTTCATCTACCTCCTCGATTGGCTCTCGATCCTTGGCTTCTTCCTCCTCCGTGTGTTCATTGACGTCTTCAGGAATCACTTTCTCTTCATGAATGGGCTTCCTTGGCGAGACTTTAATTCCTTGCCTAATCATAATGTGATCACCTTTATGTACTCCTTTTCATCTCTCCGACGATTGTTCTCGGTATTGCTGGGGAGACTCTAACCACTTTGTTTTTAAAGCATCAACATTAATTGGCTCATTTGGTCGTAAATGTTATCCATTAATAATTTGAGTCGTCCACATGTAGCTTGGTTTCCTCCCCACTTAAGGTTCAGATGATCCATCAAACTAGGATTCTAGGTATTTGAATAGGGACCTCGACCCCTATTAGCTACATAATTTGCTTCTTCTGGTTGGTCCTCATAATTTGGCTCCGTTCTTGTCGGTTTGACAAGCGTCTCCAAATGATTGAGCTTCTCCAAGATTCGTTGGAATCAGTCATTGTCATTTTCTTTGTTCACCTTTTCACCGATGGAGGCTTTGATTTGTACATAAACCTTTCATTGGGCCACATGTATGACTTCATAGTCATATCTTCTATGATTTTATAGGTGATAAACTATAATTTATACATATTTTAATCCCATGCTTGGCTTAATTTTTGGATGAATTTTCATTAGATTTGATGAATTCTATGCTCTTAACCCTTAATTTCATGTTTTACACTCAGGAGAGCTTAGGGAGTCGAAAAGAACGAGAAACGGGCCAAAACGGGACAAAATGGGCCCACCTAAGAAATCAACACAGCTTGGACCAATGAACACGATCATGTGTTACGAGCAGGATCAAACACGGCCTAGATCAACGTGCAGGCGAGACCACGTTGTGTGTGGTGGCGAAATCAAGCACGGTCCAAGGAATCAAACACGGGCATGTCACACGGGCGTGTCACACGGGCGTGTCCCTATCGTATCAAAGTTTAATTCTATTCGGAATAGGCCACGTATGGGCCAAGAGAGGTGTTCCAAAGCCTATATAAACACCCTAGGGGGAAACCTAAACGAGGACGCTGAATAGAAGGCAGAAAATACTCGAAGACAGCCGTCAGGAGCAACTCAGAAGAAGTATCTCCATCAAGACTGAAGATCTCCCATCAAGTTCTTTAGAAGTTTTTCGGTTTTCTTATGTTTTGTTGTTTTCCTTATTTTAAGATGTTTCCCCCTATTACTATGAACTAAACCTCTCAAATACCTGAGAGGATGAAACCTAAGACGGATCTTATTATTATTTGATTTATAAGATAAATATTTGTTCTTATTCTTAATTGTGAGTTCTTATTCTTGTTTTGATAATTCAGGTTATTGATTCAAGTCGAATGTGCTTATTCAGAGGAGCAAAAGTCCCTATTTAAGAGTAGATCAACACAATTAAGTGGAGTTGATTGCAACCCTAAAAATAGGGCGACGAAAATCTGCATGATTAGAGTCAAATCTAATAAGGGAATCCATAGATCGAGTTAATGAGACAATAAGGGTTTTAATTAGAAAGAAATTTCAATTAATCAACCTGGAGTTAGTTGTTTTTAGTCTTGAAAGAGATATTTACATAAATCAGGGATTTCTACGGATTAAGTCAAGTGAATAAATCATATGAATCAAAAGTAATAAGTGAAGTCTAGGTGGATTCTTCCTTAGGTATTGCCTATCTCATAAAGTTGTCTAAAGTATTTTCCCAATTCGTTCTCTGTCGTGTTTTTAATTAAGTTTTAGTTTAAAAGAAATCACTCCAATTCTTAGACTAGATAATAAAAAGATAGTAATTACTAATACTCTTGGTCCTAGTGGATTAGATATTATTGGTCTTACCATAACTATACTATTGAACGATAGGTGCGCTTGCCTTTATTGTGATCGTAGTTAGTTAGAGACACACCAATAGGCTAGTTTGTACGTATGAAACATGAGAGATCCGTCGAATGCTTCGTCTAAGCTAGATTTAATGTGTCTGTCAACACTGTTATAGAAAATTTGTATTTGGAGCCACGCTTGCAGTCCATGGTGTAGGCACTTCCTCAGCATTGTCTTGAAACGCTCCTACTCCTCGTACAAGGTCTCACATTTGTATTGGTTAAAGTTGGCGATTTCTCGCCTGAGTTGAATAGCTCTACTTACCAGGAAAAATTTATAAATAATTTTTTCTACTAGATTGTTCCATGTAGTAATGGAACCCGGTTCTAATGAGTCTAACAAATCGAAGACTCATAGCATCATCATATGCCCCGTTGTACTTGAAGGTGTCATAGAGTTGTAAGAACCGATTCAAGTGTTGGTTCGGGTCTTCCACCATGTTCTCTTTGAATTGTAGCATGTTCTGGATCATTTGAATCGTGATCGTCTTTATTTCAAAATTATTAGTAGTGATTGTCAACCGTTTTATGCTTCCTCGCACCACATCTACTGTAGGTAGGGCGTACTCGCGCAACGTCTTTTACTCCATTAAACATCTTTCTAGTTATTTCCTTGCCAATCTCGTAGATCTTCAAATAACGGATTTGCCTGGGGTAAATCAATTATTGCGGGTGGATTGACGTTCATCATTTGACAATTACCCCCAAAAATTTGCTCTAGATCTGGGTATGGTTCGATTGGAGTGCTGGAGCTTCGAGTCATAAACGACACGAAAAGAAAATAAAAATAAGTAAACAAAAATTAAATATTTTATCTACAATTTTTAATGTTCCTACTTATCTTATTAATTGTAAAAAAAATATTTTCAAGATTTATTGTCGAAACATCCCCAGCAATGGCGCCGACAACTTGGCCACATCGTTTATAGTAAAATATAACACCAAAAATATATAAGAATTAAAAATGACAGTGTCCGCAAGTGCACAAGTCAAATTGTAATATAGTTTAGTTACAACGAAACACTTGGAAGTATTCGAGGGTCATACCTAAAGGAGGATGAAATAAATCTACAAAAACCTTTTTACAATAGTAATTCTAAACCAATAAATAAGAGATTAATAATAATTATAAGTAGTACTAATTAATTCATATATTACGATAAACCATACAAAAGATTAATAAGAGAAATTAAATAAGGAAAATAAATAAATAAGATCACTAAAATCACTAAACCAATTAGGAAGATTAACTCGCTTTAGGATTTGTAATTAACTTTAGGTTAGTGTTCTAGGGTGGATTAGCTACCAATTAACCAATTATTACCTCCTGGCCACTAACTAATTAATCAATTGCTTGATACTTGCTTATTTCTCGACCTCGCTTTCTCAACCAAGATAAATTATGATTTACTTAGTTCGACTTATCTCCTGACCTCATCTAGCCTATGATAACTTCCTAAGGTTGTCAAGCCTAGTGATTTAAGGAACATGTAATCTATACCACTAACCCTCTCGGAAAAACCCTAAATCCTTTGTTAATCAAATCCTCATCCACTCATTCATCTCCGCTAAGAGATTTAACCACTCATATTTTTCATATTTTGTATCTTAAATGAATAAATCATGTGAAGTACACGATTGAATTGGAAGATAAAAGAGATTTGAATAATAGTAGATTGATATCGAATGGAGAATAGAGTAGCAAATCGATTGATTGGAATAATGAAATAGATTGAATGCAAAGAAAAGATAAACTGTAATACTTAAATTATTTAAATAAACTCCTAGATCAAAATCGATTCCAAGACGAAAAACTAATAGATAAGAAAAACCAAAAGAAAACTAATCTAATCCTACTCCTAAACTACTAGGGGTTTTAGTGCATCTCGGATGACTTAGTTACATCAAAACCCTAATGTCTTATTTATAGAAGTGTTGGAAGCCCAAATTAGGTCTTCGACACGTCCTAGGTTTTTGTATAAAATCGATTGTGCGGAAGAAAATAACCCCAGTATACTTGGGCAGGAAGTCGAGCTATGTGACGCCATGCAAGGGCTATAGCGTAACATGACATGCAATTTATGCCTTGTGTCGTTCGTTTTGTGGTTTGACGTCCCAAGAAGCTTTTTCATCACTCGTCCCTTCCTTCCACGTCAATAAGGCCTATAAATCTTCATCTTACACACTCAATTGAACATATTAGTACTACCTAATGCCTATGTCAGCCTTTGGGTCACAACACTTATAAAATGTGTTAAAAACACTTATTTTATTAATATTTAATCCTAGGTACTAAATAATGAAAATGTGAAATAAAATAATAAATTGCATAGAAAATAAACTACTCAAGTGCAAAAATGACCCAAATTAACTACTACATTTGACGACAGGTCAACTATGTGGGACGTTGATGCCGAGATGGATTCTATGAAATCCAATACAGTGTGAGAACTTGTAGATTTATAGGTTGAGATTAAACTCATAGGGTGTAAGTGGATCTATAAGAAGAAGAGAAATGCGGAAAGGAAGGTGGAAACACATAAAGCTAGACTTTTAGGGTAGGGTTTCACACAGAAAGAAGTCATCGATTATGATGAGACCTTTTCTCTAGTAGCCATGCTCAAGTCTATCTGTATACTCTTATCTATTACAGCTGCTCTCGATTATGTGATCTGACAAATGGATGTCAACATAACATTCTTGAATAGTTATCTTGATTAGACCATTGACATGGCTCAACCCACTGACTATGTTGTGAAAGGGAAGGAGCAGAAAGTTTGCAAATTGCTAAGATCCATTTATGGACTTTAATAGGGATCCCGCTCATGGAATAAAATATTTGATCAAAAGATAAAAAATTTGGGTTTGAGCAAAACGCTGATGAATCTTGTGTTTATAAGCGTATAAAAGACAAAAAAGTGGTCTTCCATTTTTATATGTCGATGATATTCTACTTATCAGAAACGATGTAAGAGAATTGTCTTCGGTTAAACTATGGTTAGCTCAACAGTTTATCATGAAGGACTAGGGTGAAGCTAGTTATATTCTTGGAATTTGAATACTTAGGAATCGAAAAAATAAGACGATAGCTCTATTACAAGCTTCATACATCGATAAGGTACTGAAATAGTTTGCAATTACTGATGCGAAGTTAGGCGCTCAGCCGACTACATCGGGTTTTCATCTTTCTTTGGATAATTGTCCTAAGATAGTAGAAGAAAGAGAGTATATGAGTAAGGTTTCATATGCTTCAGTAGTTGAAAGCATTATGTATATGCTTTACACATGTCCAGATATTAGTTTAGCCGAAGGAATAGTAAATGCGGTGAAAGTAGCTTCTGAATATAACCTTGTGGATTTGTTTGCTAAGACTCTTGTAACTAGGAGTTTTAACAAACATATCGAGGATATGTGAATGTGAATTATGACATATTTACTTCACTAAGGCAAGTGAGAGATTGTTGGGAAATGTGTCTATATTGTAGTAAACATATAATTATTTTTTATGTGTTTGAACAATGAATAAATAAATAAAGTTAATTTCACATTTCACTATTATGTCTTTTGTGTTTCTATCTTTCATATTTTGCATGCATAGCAAAATTGTGACAAACAAATACTAGGTCATTGATGGGTGTCGAGTTTTAAAATCTATAAAAAGAATGATCGAACCTGGAAACTAACTAAAACAACGATGGAGACAAGAGCACCTATCGAACAGTAGTATAGTTTAGTGGCAAGACCAGATTGTCGAACCCAAAGGAACCAAAAGTACTAATACTAACTTTCTTCTTATTATTTAGCCTAAGAATTAAGGGTATTTTTATCTAATCTAAAATTGAGTAGCTACTAAGATAAAGATACTAAGACACAAAGAAGAAGTTGGGGAAATACTTGAGGGAAAAACTAATTGATTTAGATAATACCCGAGGAAGAATCCACCTAGACTTCACTTGTTATCTAACTCTGAACCAGACGATTTATTCACTTGACTTGATCCGTAGGATTTTCTAATTTATATTAATGCCTCTTTCGATGCTACTAACGTCTAACCCTAGGTTGATTAGTTGAAATTTCTTTCTAATTAAAACCCCTAGAATTGTATTAACTCGATCTATGGACTCCAATATTAGGTTTGACCCTAATCCGGTAGATTTACGTTATCCTATTTCTAGGGTTGCGATCAACTCCGCTTAACTATGCTAGATCTACTCTTAGACAGAGACTTTTGCTCCACCACCTAAGCATATCAGTACTTGAATCAATATCCTGGAATACCAAAACAAGAATTAAGAACACATAGTTAAGAACAAATCAAGTATTTATCATACAGCTCGATAACAATAACAAGATCCGTCATTGGTTTCATCCCCCTCAGGTATTTGAGGGGTTTAGTTCATAATAATAAAAGAATACATCTCAGAAGTAAATATAAAACAAAACATAAAGAAAACCTTAAAACCCCCTGAAGGAATTGAAGGAGAGATCCTCAGTCTTGATTATGATTTCGGCTTCTTGAGATGAATCAACTGGCTTTCTTTGAGTGAATCCCTGTATTCAACTTCTCTGGCTTGGCTCTCTGGCCTGAACCCCCCTTGAAGGATGGCCTCTAGGGTGTTTATATAGGCTTCTTAAATGCCTTTCTTTGCCTCTAAGTACCATATTTCGAATAGAACTCTTCTTTTCTCTGATGAGGGACACGCTCATGGCACTGCCTTGGTGTGTTTTGGGCCCAGGCCGTGGTTGGGTCTGCTAAGGAGGCACGGCCGTGTAAATCGGGACCCAGGCCGTGTGCAATTTGTACTTGCCCATTTTCTCCATTTTTTGCCCGTTTTTCATTCTTTTCATCCTCTAGTGCTCTTCTGGGTATAAAACATGAAAACAAAGGATTAAGAGCACCTATTTTCGTAATTAAAGGGATAAATCATCCAGAAGTATGCTAAATGTGGGATTAAAATATGTTCATATTACGGTTTATCAGTCATTAATTGTCTAAGTTCAAACTGGTGATAAGTGGCACTGTAAGGATGTTTATATTGATAGAAAGACAACTTACTTCGGTAGATAATTTAAATGAGTCTATAATCCTGTAAAAGAATCAAAATGAACATTTGGTTCAAATACTTAGAAAGGTTATTATGTCATCTCCAAATCCAATTAGGGAGATGACTAGTCTTGGCTATTGGAGCAGTTGACTCCACGGGTAGAGATATAGATGTATTCATTGGAAGAATTATACTTTGGACTAGACCCAAAATTAACATTTGGTTCAAATACTTAGAAAGGTTATTATGTCGTCTCCAAATCCAATTGGGGAGATGACTAGTCTTGGCTATCGGAGCAATTGACTCCACGGGTAGAGATATATATGTATTCATTGGAAGAATTATACTTTAGACTGGACCCAAGATGAATTAATTCTTAATCTATTTATGAATTAATTCACTTGCGACATTCATGGTGTGATTAAGTACAAATAAACAAATACTCCACTTAACGCGCTCTAATAATCATTATCACATTTAAGGCCCTCTTGGACTGACGTTTACTTCGTGTGTTTAACCTTTTTTTATCTTACGCTATAATATCTAATCTCACCATCATTGTTGTTTTTCCATTAACCATAGGTAAATGCACCGTTACTGGTTATAAATATATTTTGTTGATGCATATGGTCTTCCATAATCAACGAAACAAAATGGATATTCTTAAGGTGACCCAAGTTACCCCAACCTTTAACTCATCAGAACCAACGAGTGAGTTCCATCTTCCACTCACTGTCTACGACATATTTTGGTTCAAGCTTTCTCCTATTGGCGCCTCTTCTTTTCTGAACTTGACAAGTTAACCTCTGCTTGTTTCAACTTAGTTATCCTCCCAAAGCATAAGCGCTCTCTTTCTTTCACACTCGTCCATTACCTCCCCTCATTGGCAATCTCAAGTGGCCACCAAACAAACCTAAACCCATCATTTTATACACTCCAAGCGATGGAGTTTCCTCACAGATTGTCCACTCCGATCCGACTTTAAATTAAATTACATTAAATATAATAAAAAATCTTACCATTTGCAATTGATTGATGGAAATGTGCTTCTTATCCAAACAAATTGAATCTTGTGTCATTTTAATTTTAGAAAACACGAAATAAATTTTAATATAAAAATATTTTACAAAAAACTTAAGGCAATTTCTTTAAAAAATAGAGTTAAGAGAGAAACAAAAATAGTAAGAAATTATGAGGAATTGAGAAAGATTTGAGGATGTAAGAGAGTTGAAATTGAATTGAATAGAAAAATGAAATTGGGGGGTTATATAGAAAAGAAAATGTGAACATTGGGGGGCATTGGCCCCAACGGCTAATTAAATAATCATTGGGAAAAATGGTTGGGGTGGGTGACCTTTGGGGAAAGCGCTTTCGGTTGGCCTAAAAGCGTTTTCAGCTAGAAGCGTTTTAAGTAAAATCGGTCTATTCTCATCATTTTTGAGAAAATGGCCTAAACACGTAAAAAAAATTATTTTCAGCATTTTTAGGTAATTTAATCCTGTAATTGGTGATTGATGTATACCAAACGCATGTTTGTTGTGGGTCTATTGAATATGGCCTAAATGTATGGTTCATTCCATTGAACCAAAAATGGCCTAAGGGTTTAACAATTGATCAGCATCAATTTTGAATAATTTCTCTAATAATATTAACTAAACTGATAAAAAAAATTAAAGTGACCAAAATAATAACGATGTTATTTTAAGGTGACCTACAATATAGTTTGCCCTTTCGTATTTGATTGGTCATGATAAGCATAGTTGCTTTACAAAAGTGCTTTGGTTGGTACCAACTTCCCCGCATGCTAGTTAGGGATGGTCAAATTCAAATCGTTCGATTAAATTTTGAGTCATTTCACTTCATTCGATACACAATTTTTTTAAAAGTGGATGCAAATTAAGTAGGGCGAAGTGATTTTTTTTATAGTGAGTATGGAGTAATTACGATAATGTCTTGACCCGCTCTACCCCATCCCACTATATAAAAGTATTATCTTGCCCTTGAATATATATGACTATTAAGGGTAAATTTGAAATAAATTGTTATAGAAAAACTCATATGCTTTATGTTTAAATCATGGTTTTTAGAATCAGACTGATGGTCGAACCAGTCAAATCATCGATTCAATCAATTCAACTAGATCGTCTAGTTCAATTATATAAATTATAAAAATTAAAATACGTGTTAAATTAGAGTAAATTAGTTCATGGGTCAACCCCTTATTTCGGTTTAGTACCCGGTCAATTCTCGATCCAACCAATCTAGTTTTGAAAACAATAGTTTAAATACTTTTTAAAAAATTATGTTTAAATATTCACTTCCTTTAAAAATAATGAAATTATTAGAAATAGCTAGCAATAAATTAATTAGAAGTGGAGCGGGATAAGGCAAGGATGGATGCATCCAATATCTATGAAAATGGTAATAATTTTCAAATTTATACATTCATAATGGAATAAAGTGAGTGATGAAGTCAAGCGTGCCAACTCTAAGGTAGTGATGTATTTGGCAACATCTACTTCCATTCTACTCCATTATCATACCTACTGTAAGAACCCAAACCGATCTAAATCAAAGATATCTCACACTGGACCATCTTTTAGCTTCCTTAAACCATTACTTGAGCTAGGTCCAAAGCAAAGCTAGAAAATGGCTATTGCCCTCCTTTTTGCTTGTCGAAACTGTATGTCCCTACTACACCCACTAGGTATCCTTTGTGGGCTGCTCTGTGATTTGTATTTCTGGCTTTCGACTATGAATGCAATTAATTTGAGTCCAATATAAGAAGTTTAAACTCAATTTTGAAATTTGGGATTTTAGAATTGATTTGTGTTTGAATATTTATTTGAGAAAAAATTAAACTATCACTTAGAAAAGAAAAACTTGATTTTCATATTCGACTTTAAGCTCATTTATTTTGAATAAGATTAAGCTTAAATTCAAAATCTAATTAAAAAATAAACTATATCCAATGTCATAAATTTATTAGTAAGTTTACATTTTGATAATTCAATTTTAAAATGTTACAAAATGATCATTGAACTATTGAAGAGTTTTTATTTAAGTTACCGAGCTATTAAAACTGTTGTTGTATGGCCTTCTCTGTTCACATTGCTTACAACAATTGAAAGCTTTCATTCCCCTTCTCTTTTACAATTCAATTTTTTTTTATGAAATAGCTTTTAACGTCATGAATCTATGAACTAAAATCCAAACAACTTTCTTCTCTGATCTCTGACATTGATTGCCAAATCAACTTGCATTTAAGGTATGTTTTTCTACTCGTTGATGGGTACTAATCCACTGTATCGATAATCGAATTGTCACTTGATGTCCACTAAACTAACTAATAAATCAACTAAGGCAAGTGCACCTATCAATTAATAGTAAACCTATGGTGAGCACACATATCATTCCCTTGAGGACTACAATTACTAGTAATTATTGTCTTTATATTATTTAACCTAATAATTCAAAGGATTGATTAAAACTAAAAGTAACTAACGAATGCATCAAAGAAACAAAACACAAAAAAAAAAAAAAAAATCAAATATCAACCAAACACAAAAAAAAAAAAAAAAAATCAAATATCAACCAAGTGACAAAACAATATTGAGGTAAGAATCCACCTAGACTTCATCTATAATTCTCAATCTAATTTATGCAATTTCTTTTCCTAGTTTCTTTGATCCGTAGAAATCCCTAATTTATACTAATATCTCTTTCGAGTATAAGAACAACTAACTCTAAGTTGATTAATTGAAATTTCTTTCTAATTTAAACATCTATTATTGCATTAATTCGCTCTATGGATCCCCATATTAGGTTTGACTCTAATCCGGTAGATTTATGTCATCCTATTTTAGGATTGCATGCAACTCCATTCAATTATGTAAGATCTAATCATAAGAAGGGTCTATTAAGCTTCAAACTTATGCACATCAAACATGGATTAATACTTTAGAATTATCAACCCAAGAACAATTAAGTATTCAAAATTGAAAACAAAGAATTAAGGTTTTATTGCATAAACTTAGAAATCAAACAATAGAATCCATGCTAGGGTTCTCTCCCTTAGGTATTAAGAAAATTAGCTCATACTTGCAAGAATAAACACCAGAAATACAATATAACCACTAAAATAAAAGAAATATTCATGATAACTCCATTGGAAATCAACTTGAAATCTTGAATCTTGATGGAAAATTGCTTCGAAATCGGGTTCAATGGTGTTCTTCGAGTAATTTTCATGCTATTCTATGGCAGCTACTTATTCCCCTTTTTATTTCCTTATTTATACCTTCTTAAAGTATCAAAAAACCTAAAAATCGCCACTTCCAACTGTTAGCACACATGGTTCCTGAAATCCACACGCCCAGGACACACACCAATATTGGCTCACATGGTCATGTGGTCAGCCTGTGTGGTTCTCTACTGCATGTGTTTAGCTTTTGGATTGCTCCAATGTTCTAATTTTCACCTGTTTTTCACTTTTATTGCTCCTACATGCTTTATTAAGCATCAAAACATGAATATAAAAAATTAGGAGTATATAATTCACAATTAATCTCACATAATCATCAAAAAAATGCACTAAGAATGAAGTTAAAATATGTTACTTTTGAAATTTATCATCACTTGAAGCTCACTAGCGAACTTTAAAAAAAAAAACCTTGACAACTCATTGACTTAAAAAAACCATTGAATTAGTACGGTGACTTAATTGAAAACTTTCAAATAGTTCATTGACCATTTTATAATTTTTAAAGTTGAGTTATCAAAATGTAAACTTGCTAAGAGTTTAGTGACCCTTAAAAATTTTAATATTAACTACAAATTTGAAAGTTTATCTAAACTTATTAGCTATTTGAGAAAAGAAACAAAATAATTAAAATTAAAATTTAATTATATTAAATAAAATTAATTGTATTTACTTTTATATCCTTCAATATTTTTTATTTTTCACCAATAATGATATATTATTTTGTTATCAACTGAATGTACATAAAATCTATACACCGACAATGTATCAAATATTATTACATACAAATTCAATTTAATCAATGTTTAACTTAACATGGGTAAAATTTGAAATTTTTTCAACCAAATGGCTTTAAGTGTTCGTCATTTGTACCTTGATTCTAATTTCTCCTTTTATTTTTGTGAAATTATATAAATCTTTTCTTTTAAATCTTATTGTTTTTTAACTATATAAATACAAATATTAAATGATTACAAAGAGATTATCTGAGTAATCACAATGTGGAGTCAAACTATTACATCACAAATAGATTAAAATTTATACCTTTTAATTAGATTAAAACTAATAAACTGGTTAGACTAACGAACTCAAACTTAACAATGACAATCGCACATGATGATGAGACTAAAAAACTTATACAATAGGTCTCGAATGTGGGTACACAACACTCCCCGTTTGCTAATTGAGTAAAGCCCTCATTAGCTAAGTTTTATTATTTTTAATTTCGTATGTGATTTTTAATGGTCCTAGAAAAAAAAAATCTGAAATTTCTTCATTGATTCTCGGATCTTAGTTATTTATTATCTCTCTCACTTCAACCATTTCCTAATCTTAACATTAAAAATATGGATAAAACTACGAAATTATGTCAAAAACAATTAATCAAAACACTCCCAAAAGTCATTCAAAACCTAACAAGAAAATCAGGCATGGCGATGAACACCCATGTTCAGCACAAGCAAACGAAGATGATCATCAAGAACCCAAAACAGGCAATGAAACCTTCTCAAATTCAAGCCCAAGGAAAAGAAAGAAAACCCCAAGAAGAAGAAAAAGCCAAAAATCGCCATTTTCATCCAATGATCCTTCCATACGAATGGCGATGTACGTCGCCATGGCTCATGCAGGACTTGCGTTAACGTTAACTCTCCTCTTTGGCCTCACCAAACTCCTTCAAAACTATTGGCGACCACTCCAGTGGGCAATCCTTTGTTCCATGCCTTTGCGTGAGCTTCGAATGTTGATAGTTTCCTTTTGGGCACACCCTCTTAGCCTTGGCCTATTTGAAACCCTAATCGCTATCCCTATCGCCATTTTGAGCGCCACTACCGCCTCCCTCCTCGACTCGCATGCCGCCTTGCTCCGCCTCATCAGCTACCATTCTTCCTCTTCGTGTTCGACACCGCGTGCATCCGGTCGTCGTCATCAAAAATCACGTGTAATTGCTTTCTCCAAGCTCATGCAATGGCTAGTCACTTTTGGCCTTTTTGTTCTTGTTTACGAAAGAATAGGGTTTTTCTCTATCCCAGTTATTACAGTTCCTTGCTTTTTAGCTTATATATCTGGTTTTGGAGTTATGATTAAACCTGGACTTGCTTCAACTCTCTCAAGAATTTCATCAGCTCGTAAAAAGAGAAAAGCAACTGAAAACAACAGAAGTTTCTCATTTTTTGGGAAGTTAGGCCAATATATAACTTCAATGTTGTTCAATAGATTGAATACAATGGTTGGGATTGGATTGATTTTGTTTATGATCTTAGGGTCAATGTTAGGGTTCCTTTTCTTTTCTTATAAGATTGCAATTGAAGGGAAAGAAGCAGTCATTTCATTGAAGAAACATTTGGAAGAAAACAATTACAGTGAGATTATTGGGATTAACAAATGGATTGATGATAATAAAATCCCAGAGTTAATTGATAGTTATATGCCAAAGTTTTATGAAACTTTGTCACAAAACATTGATTCTTTAGCTGTTTATTACAATGTGACAGAGATTGTTGATGGTTTTAAGCAATATTTTGAGCAGCCATCAACAGTTGCAACCATGAACAATGAAAGCATTTTCTACAAAAAGCCATTATATGAAACCATTCATGGGTTACAATCAAAAGTGAAAAATGGAGAATGGAAATCAATCTATGGTGACTTCTATGGCATCTATAGGAAACTCAAGTCTTCGATAGCTAATGAAGATTTATTAGAGAAAATCAAAGCATTTCTACTTCAAAGCTTGGATTCAACTAAAAGGGTGTTTTTCAGTTGTTTAACAGTGTTGGGAACGGGTGCAAATCTCTTGTTCTTTCTAGGAATCCTCATTATATCAGGAGCAGCTGGATTAGTAAACTTTATATTTGAATTAACAGTGTTTTTATGGCTATTATATTATTTAATCACTTCAGATTCAGGAGGGTAATGGATCATGTTTTGGGAATGTTACCAGTTTCAAAATCTACCAGGAACCGATGTGCTCAAGTTCTTGACCATGCTGTTAGTAGTGTATTATTAGCCACAGCTAAGCTCACATTGTTCAAGGATGTTTCACATATCTTTTGTGCAGGTTTTACCGTATTCATTTCCTTTATATGTGCACATTCTTAGCTCTTTTCAACGCTCTTTTGCCGATAACTCCGGCTTGGGTTTCGTCGATACCGGCCGTAGTTCAGTTAGCGATGGAATCGAGATATATCGAAGCTGTGTTACTTACATCGATTCATATTATATTATTGGATTATGGAACAATTGCTATACAAGATGAGATACCAGGACATAATGCTTACTTGACTGGACTTAGTATCTTTGGTGGCATTGCTTTTTTCCCCTCCATTTTAGAAGTAATGTTATGTCCTCTTCCTTGTATGTTTTCATGTTATCAAGTGTGATTATAATTTGGTGATTTTGGTTTGGTTTTACAGGGAGCAATTATGGGTCCTTTAGTCATGACAGTCATCATTGCTTTGAAGAATCTTTATGTCGAATTTGTTCTTGCTTTTGATGCTGATAACACTACTCAGCGCTAAGGGTTGATTCATAATTTGTATAATTTAGTCTGGATCGATGGTATGTATTAATTAGACTACATTTAATTTATTTCTTAAAATTTTCATAAAATTTGTAATGTTTCATTAATAAAAAAAACAGTTTAATTTTACATGACAATTCTATTTTGAAATTATTTTAAATATTAGATTGTTTTAATAGATTGTTAATTAAATTTACATATCGTGACTACTAACTTATTTGTTGTAATATTATTTATATTTTTAAATATCTTTTTAATTTTAATAGTGTATTTAATTTATAAAAATAGTGATAAAATTAAAATCATATCACTGATATTAATGAGAAGGATTTTGCACTATTGATATCTATTTATTATGGGAGGCAGTTCGTTCCCAAGATACTGGTGGTCTGATTTTGCAGCAGGTTTAGTACTTTTCCAAACATGACACGATAAAATATTTATGTATATATATATTTTTAAAAATTCTTTTCACCGAGTGTTGGGTGTAGTAGTAAAGCACCTTACATTCTCCCGATGAGAACAAAGTTTGAATCTTGGCAACGATATTGTTGGAATGGACAACCACAAACCTTAAATATGGATCATAAGACGGACATATATTAATATACGAGGATTAATTTTTTAAAGGAAAATAGAAAAATTAAAATCATAATTTGGTAGAGATAAAAATATAAATCTGGATTAGCATGCAACATTAACTGAGGCAAAGTAAAAGATCATCATGGTTGGCTATATAATGAAGCAGCTTGAAAATCATGAAAGAACACATTTTGAGTTTTTCTGGGAAAGACACTGTGAGTACATGTCTTATTGCAACGAATTCATCGTTTGAAACTAAGATTTTACGAGAGATCGAACCGAATTTTTGGATAAAAAATGAAGACAGCAACATTATCATGTCTTTCACCGATCAAGAACTCAATGGATTGATTCACCTATCTGTATGGCTAAGGATGAGTGTTCGGTAGAACCAAGTAAAATTTTTGAGTTAATTGAGGTTCTGAGTCTTATTTTATTATCTTAACTCAAGTTGAATTTTTTCAAATCGAGTCGAGTGAAATGAAATCGAGTTAAGTCGAATCGAATCTAATGAAATTGTTGAGTCAAATAAAATATTGTTACATGATAATTAATTCCATGTTAGAGCACATAAATTTGAAACCATATATATTTGAAAAAATTTCAAAGCAAAATAATAATAATAAATAAGATACTTGAATATGATAAATTTGAATCATTAATTAGGCCCCAAAATTATTATTTTAGAAAAAAATTAAAATTTTAAATTTTTTATATATTTTTAAATTTTCACTTTTTAAAAATATAAATTTTGAAAATTTTATAAATATTTTGAATTTTGAAAATTATTTTGATTTTTTTACAATTTTTATTGAGAGAACCAATTTGCTTATTTTAAAGTTGACAAAGACCAAAAGAATATTTACACCAATCTATCATTGAATTATTTGAATTATTGAATTATTCAAATTGTGAAATTCAACTCGACTTGAACTCGAAACTCGAATCGAATTATTGAGTTGATTCAAATAATTCAAAAACTCGATTCGATTAACTCGAAATTAGAAATAAAAATTCGATATTTTCAAATCAAATCGAGTTTTGTTCACCCCTATGCATCACAGCTTTGTGTGACACATGAAGACTATATCCCATCAATACCTATGAATCATAATAATGCAATCCGACTCCAACTCGATTTCATTCTATTTAATGGGACGGAGTGAAAAAATATGATATAAAGATTATTCAGAATTCAAACCGAATAGGTAGCTTTTTGATAATGGTGACATAGTACATGTGCCAACTTACAAATTCCTAGCATTCAAGGCAATGCCTAGGACTTGATTGTGGCAATCAATTTACTCATATGTATCAATAATAAGACTTATTCTTTCTTTTGGTGTCCCTCATTAAGTAAAAGTCAATTATCTATCCAATCTAATATTAATTGGATGCTTGAACACTCGAGATTTTCATCGATGCGTATACAAAGTATCTTCCGAGATTGGCCCTCGAGTGCAAAAGCGGAAGGGAGCTTGTTGCAAGACCCACCGTCGGCGAGATACTATCATTACCGCTGGACAATTAGACACCCAACTTCATAATCATAGCGACCCAATTGCAAGAGCGGAGCTCTACCAATGAGCTATATCCCCGAGCCAAGTGGAGCATGCATGAAGAAGTCGGATGCTTCTTCTATTCTTTTCCTTGGCCTTGTTGGGCCATCTGGACTTGAACCGAGTGGCGATAAGGGTGACTTATCATCAACTTTTCCACTATCACCCCAAAAACCAAACTCGCCTTACGTAAAGTTGCGAGTCTGACGAATAAAAACTACTCGAAAAAAGGCGAGAATTAAAGCAGATCTGAGATCAAATTAAAGATATTAAGCATAACAAAATTTTGTTCTTGGAGATAATTTTGATTGAGATATTAATATGTTTTTTGATATAAGTAAAAAAATTAAGAAAGGAAAATAAGGCGAGATGAA
Organism: Gossypium rotundifolium; assembly: GCA_025506655.1. Classification (NCBI taxonomy): domain Eukaryota; kingdom Viridiplantae; phylum Streptophyta; class Magnoliopsida; order Malvales; family Malvaceae; genus Gossypium; species Gossypium rotundifolium. The sequence continues at coordinate 156,549,785 of CP106728.1, forward strand.
AGTCTCATGCACGGTTTTGAATGAGAGAAAGAAATGAGGAATCCTCTTTTCGACTCTGACTCTCCCACTCCAGTTGTTGTTTTTCTTTCTATTACTACTTGGGATTCAGGTATCCACTTCAAAGGAAACTTGTCTAAAATTACCTATAGGTGGGAGGGGTCGAGTCATCGATGTGAGATGGGTCCAGAAAAAAGGGGGTTCATTGTGCTGAAGGTTCAAGATCCATTGGATTAAAAATTTTGATAAATTAATTTCGAAATGCTTTTTCTACTTCTTTTCTAGAATGCCCAATATTTGTTTTACATCTTCTATCTGAAAGTGTTCAATTTTCATAAGGTCTTAAATGTTAGAAATGTATACATTCACTTCCGTGTAACACATATCTCATATTAATCTGAATTAATACTAATATCACATTCACATTCATAGCCATTGTTGCATAATCATATATAGATCTTAGTAACCAACAGTGCCTTATTCCATAAACCTAGAAATTTAGAAGAGGAAATCAAGGAGATCCCAAACTTATCTTTGGCATCTTTGTCAAGTGGATCATCTCCTAGATACATGTTGATATAAGCCCTGCATAGAAGTTCACTCTCAACCTTGCTTATCACTTCACCCATCACTGCAAACCATTGGAAAAACATGTCACATTTACGCAATTACTATTTCATCTAGAGATGCTAAACACACATCGTTAGATAAATTTTGATCTAATCTATTTTTATTGGATGGATTTTTTCTTAAAAAGTGCATACGAGGCGTGATAAGGTGGATTTTTGGGGGATAATGGGTATGAATTATGGAACAATTATAGTAATTATTTGCCTCATTCACTCCACCCCACCTCACTTTATGAAATTATCATTTTACCTTATATATATAACTATTATTAAAGTAAAATTGCAATAAAGTGTCAAAGAAAAACTCATATGTTTTATGTGTAAATTTTTTTAAAATTATATTTAAATACATACTTGACTTTAAAAAAGATTGAAAATATTAAAAATAACTAGCAAAAATTAAATTAAAGTGAGGTGGGATGGGACGGGGTTGGGTTGGGGTTGAATGTATCAAACATTCATGGAGGTGGTAGTAGTTTTTAGATTATACATCTATAGTAGAAGCGAGGAAAGTGGTGGAGTAAATCGTGATAAGCGTAAGCGATAATGAATTTAATAAATTAAATTTATCTTCGTTCCACTCTATTATCATCCATAATTTCACTTTCAAACACTCACCTTTCGTTTCAAGAACAAAGCCGGAAAGTTGAGAAATCTCGATAAGAGAACCGGTATAAGCTTGATATCATCTGATGCTTGTCCCATGACACTATCATCAATAGAAAATATTAATTCAAAACTCGAATACATGAAGGAAAATAAAGAATTGGGGCAACGAGTTATTACTTGTTGGCTAGCTCATCATTCTTCTTCCCACCATTTAGTTTCTTGATGGATGCTCCCAGACCTTCCCCAAAGTTCTTTCTCACCGTGCTAATGGTGAGGCCTGAATACACAATCACCAACCTTACCACAATTTCCACATCATTGTCGATCACTATGTATATTAGAGTAAAGAACAAATTAATCATTTTATTAAAAATTGATTCATGTACGTCAAAGTGAAGAATTGTAATTGTATAATTATTTTATCTGTCATGTTAATTTTTAATAATAGAAATAAAAGAAATTTTTAATAAAAAAGATTAATTTTTTTTATTCTAATAAATTTATCCATTTGACGAAAGTACAATCTGAGTTTCATGATTCATTTGATTTACCATAGCTATAAACCTTGATGCCCAATCCTAGCATGGATTTCTTCCTAAAACCAACACAATTGAGCTGTTTCCCATCATCCAATTTAACAGGAAAAGAAACCCCAGTTTTTGGTTCAACTGCAACTTCCTCAGTTCCATTTGTTTCCTTTTCATCATTGGTTACTTCTTGAGCAGCTTTGGCAATGGTATTCTCAGCACTGGTCGCCATTGTTGAAAACTTAAAATAACTTTACAACAAAAATGGAAATTGAAAACAATAAAGATGGTTTTATGTTGGTGGTGGTTGCTTTGAAAATTTGAAGAGAACCCAAAGGTTTATATAGATGGAAGATGTAAATAGGAAGATACGAAACACATTTAATTGGCAATTTATCAGCATTTTTATCTTACAGGCCGACCTTCGTATCAGCATAAGATAAAAAAATCGAAATTTGTAAAGAATCAATCACACATATCAAGGGGGAACACATATCCCTTATGAAATCCTGACTTGTCAATGTTAAATTGGTTCTGGGTTTTGGCCATTTATGTACTTCGAAGTGCTCAATCCACCTTCACCTATCAACTTCAACAAAATGGCACATTTTCAACTTATTAAAACATCAAAATCCACCAATAACTCTTTGATTTTTACCTTCATTCAAGATTTCAAATACAAATATGAGTTTATTTACTAAAATCGTAAGTATTTTCTCTTAAATTTTTTTTTATAAAAAATTATTATTTTTAGGTGATGAAGCGATATAATATCAAAGTATCACGTCATCACATGAATTAAAATTGAAAAAGGTTGTTAAATTCTGATAAAAAAATCAAGGACTGAATTGAAAAATATTATCAAATTTAAAGACTTTGGGTTTCAAAAATTGGCCCCAACTACATTCTTTCTCTAAGGTAATCCCATGTGTCCAATGAGAAGCTCTACACTTGCATTATTAATCTCTCTTCTTATTTTGGAGCAAATTTTAAGGGTTCATTATGATAACTTAAGTTTACATTAATCTATTCTAGCTAAGAGAAATAAGTACTAAGATAATAATTAGATATAACTTTAAGGGCACTTAATTCTATCTATATTAATTATTATCGTTATTTGACATAATGTGAAATTTATTTTTATTATTTACATATTTTATTAATTTGATTTTTTAGTTAATTTGATGTTTAATCTTTAAAAAATCGAATTTGATTATATCTTTTAAACATAGTCGAATTGTTATTTTTTTCTTGAAATATTGATTAAAATGTAAAAATTTAAAAATGGCGACTGCATAACGATTCATATGTACTTCATGGTAAACTTTATTATTTTTGAATATTTTTATAATTTTTAAAATATTTTTAATGTGACATATAAAATAAATAGTGTTATGCTAATATAAAATACATATGGACTACTTTGTCACTGCAGTCATGGGTTATCATGCCAACATTGTTAAAAGAATTAATGTTTAAGTCAATATTTTCATTAAAAATAATAATTTAAATTTTTTTGAAAAATAAAATTTAATTATTTTTAATAAAATACTATTATCTTGAGTAATATTATTTTTTCAGTGTGTCGTAACCATTTTTTGGAAGACGACAAAAGGGGTTCGACTTAGGGTTTTAAAAAATGAAAAAAAAACGAGAGCCATACCGACCTTTATTTGGTATGATCGGATCACCTTTATTTTAATAAAACATTTTGTTTTACTAAAGCGATGTTTTTGGTCTGCGTAGTTTTGAAAATCGGGTTTGGGAGTCGATTACGCATACGAGGAAGGTTAGCACCCTCGTCGCCCAAAATTGGTACCAAAATGATTAATTAGTGTCTTAATGTCGGAAATTTGAAAAGATTTTTAAAATACGGATCCTTTAAAAGGTATTTGGATAATTAGGGCCAGAATTTTGAGATTTCTTTGCTCCGAGAGGATGCGAACATCACGTCCAGCACGTTAGGACATGATGTTCTAAACCTTCGTAATCAAAGCTATCTTATGGTTTTACGAAGTTTATCAAAAGGATGTTTAATTATTTAGTCAAACGGAAAATCGCAACCCAGCACGTTGGGGCACTATTTCCCGGATTCCTAAATACAAAACATTGCCTTTATTTTAAAAATCTTTAAATAGAATGTGGCGACTTTTCAAAATGCATCGTATCGGATTAATTCTAGGAAAAGGCTTGAGTCTAAACTTGAGATTTCTTTGTCCCGAAAAGATATAAACATCACATCCAGCTCGTTAGGACACGATGTTTTAATCTCTCGTAATCAAAGTCGTCTCGTGATTTGCAAAACTTGGTAGAAGGGATGTTAAGTAATTTAGTTAAACGGAAAATCGCAACCCAAAGACGTTAGGGCACTATTTTCGAATTTCTAAATACGAAACATTGCTTTGTTTTAAGAATCTTTTAAATGAAATATGATGGTTTTTGTTTAACGGTGTAGTATTAAACTAATGACAATGATATCGAATAACGATAATAATAGTGTTGTTGCGAAGACAATAGCGAAAGCGATGATGATAATAAATATATTAAAAACAATGAAGACATCATTAAGCAAAACAATGGTAGAAAGTAAAACATAAGATAAAACTAGTAAATAATTATGACAATGGCGTGAAATAAGGATAACAATACTAATAAATAATAAAAATGTAGATGTATAAAAATAATGAATAATAATGGTGATGACAAAAGAGTATTGCTACATAAGTGTAAGTAGACATACATGAGATACGATATAATAAAAATAGAAATGCATACTGCGATAGTATAAGAATAAACAAATAAATGAAAAGTGACTAAATAATAATAGTATTAAAATGAGAAAATAAATACAAGTATAAATATACTAATATTAATAGTAATGGTAAAGAAATAATAGTGACAAAATGATGTTGATTAATAATACTAAATAGATGGTAATAATAATAAATAATAGTAAAATAAATAATAATATAATAATAGTATTAATAATAAAATAATGATAATAGTAAATAATGATAATAATAATAATAATAATAATAATAATAATAATAACAAAGAAACAAAAACACTAAATTGTTGATTAATAATATTAAATAAATAGTAATAAAAATAGATAATAGTAAAATAAATAATAATATAACAATAGTATTAATAATAAAATAATGATAATAGTAAATAATAATAATAATAATAATAATAATAATAATAATAATAACAATAGAAAAGGACTAAATTGAATTAAAAGCATAATTTAGGGTAAATTTAAAATAAAAGAAAGACTAGGGATCCATTTACACGCACGAAAGGATGGGGGACTAAAATGGAAATAAACCCTTCCTAGTAAAAGCAGCTTGACAGGGGGATCGAAATGCAAAACTTTGAAAATTAACGGGCCAAATTAAAAAGAAAATAGAACTTGATGTAAAAGCATAAAAAAGCGGAGGGCTAAAGTGCAATTAGCCCTCCAACAACTTCTGTGGATCCCAAGTTGGGCCGGATCGGATCGGGTCGGGTGCAGTAAAAGCAGCCGTTTGGGAACTTATGGTAGCCACCAAAGCGACGTCGTTCGATTCGACTATATAATTAATTTTTTGCAAAACTTCATTTCTCACCTCTCTTAAAAAATTTGATTTGCTTCTCTTTTTTTCTCTGCGGTCCGAATGGGGGTGGGGATTTCGGTGGCCGGACCACCGTCCTCCGTCGCCGGCGTCGTCGCTCGACCACCGTGCAGTGGCGAAAAAAGGTAAAGTTTTATATTTTTTTTACTTCGATATTATATCAATATATAAACTATTTTTTAAAGAAAATGAAGAAAATAGGTTCGTATATGTATTTTCGAAAATAAAAAAAAGAAAATAGAGGACCTTAGCACCTTTCAAATTCCTTTTTCTTTCTTTCCGGTATTTGCTGCTTTTTTTTTTTTTGCTTGAAACGCTGCTTTCTTTCTTTATCAAAAGAAAAAAAACTTCCTTTTTACAATCAGTTCTCACTCTCCCGAGAAAAAAAAGATCCTTTATTACATTACTTGGATCGGCTTTATAGCCAAATGTGCTACTGTCTTTCTTCTGTCTTTTCTTTTTTCTGTCTTGTAGGAGCAAGTGGAGGAGTTGGTGGTGACAGTGGCATGGGCGGTGGCCGGTGGAGCAGTGGTCGAGGAGGTCGAGCAGGCGTCGAGAAGGCGGTGAAGGTCGGTCAAAAGCAGAGGCTAGAGGCGGCATAGGAGATTAGGGTTCCCAGAACCTAATTTTGGAGTTTTAGGCCTATTGGGCCACACGTGTAAAGGGGTTGAGGATTTTTAGGTTTATTATTTTTTATTGTTGTAAATGTTGTAAATGGGCAGGGCAAATGGGCCTACAATTGCCCTCTTTGCTCATTGTCGTGAAAGCGAGAATAGAGCAAAGACAAAAAGCCAATGTTGCACGGCCTCGTAAGTCTTGGCCTTTCGGTGCTTTTCTTTAGGTAGCGTCACTTACATCCACCGCATCCTGTTGCTTCAATCCACTCCACCGATATGTGGCTTCAATCGCTTCGTCTTTGCGACTTCAATGGGATGTGACTTGTTTATTTCGATCTGCTCTTGTAAATTTAGGAATGTACGAGCTGCTATCTTCAATCGATCCTTGCAAACTCAAGGATCACGGTGATATCTTGATCGCTTCTCGCAACCGGGAAGATCAAACTGCCTTCTTCAATCGATCCTTGCAAACTCAAGGATCACCGGTGAAGTCTTTGATCGCTTCTGCAACTTCGGAAGGTCAAATCTGCTTTCTTCAATCGATCCTTGCAAACTCAATGATCACCGGTGAGTCTTGATCTACTTCGCAACTTGGGAAGGTCAAATCTGCTTTCTTCAATCGATTCTTGCAAACTCAAGGACCACCGAATGATTTCTTTGATTTACTTCTTACTCCACGGGAACTTGAGGAAATAAGAATTCGGGAGAAGAGATTCGTAGTCTCCATCTTCTATCGAAACTTCAAAGAATTAAGGATGTAACCTCATTGTTAACTTTCAGGGAGGCAGGATTTGTAATCTCAACCTACTCCACGGAACTTGAGGAAATAAGAATCCGGGAGAAGAGATTCGTAGTCTCCATCTTCTCTGAAACTTCAAAGAATTAAGGATGTAACCTCATTGTTAACTTTCGGGGAGGCGGATTTGTAATCTCAACCTACTCTCTTGGAACATCGAGGAAATAAGAATTGGGAGAAGAGATTTGTAATCTCCATCTTCTCTTCTTGAAACTTCAAAGGAATAATGATTGATCCTCATTGTTAACTTTCGGGGAGGCAGGATTTGTAATCTCAACCTACTCCACCTGGGCGTCGAGGAAATAAGAATTCGGGAGAAGAGATTTGTAATCTCCATCTTCTCTTCTTGAAACTTTAAAGGAATAATGATTGATCCTCATTGTTAACTCGGGGAGGCAGATTTGTAATCTCAACCTACTCCACGGAACTTCGAGGAAATAAGAATTCGGGAGAAGAGATTTGTAATCTCCATCTTCTTCTTGAAACTTTAAAGGAATAATGATTGATCCTCATTGTTAACTCGGGGAGGCGGGATTTG